>KZ652312.1:41607-60185 GCA_001010745.2 Gerris buenoi
AGTAGTAGTAGTAGTAGTCTAGTACTTCCTACTAGAACGGGTAGGACGAACCACTTGTTCGAACCTTGCAATTAGGCCTTCACTCGGGGCCTTTTTACACCCCGCGGTGGAGAGTTGCAGCCACTTCACACATCATACATATGTACATTGTACCGCCGAAGCGAGTATGATGTGATCAATAGTGAGCCATATAAATCAGAGTGTCAATCGAACCCCATCTCGTTCCACTCATGATTCAGTGATAGCCGAGCAGAGGTGGTTTTACCACCACGGCTACGCTACCTCCCAACTGTAGACTATATAACATTTTAAAAATAAAATTTAATTTAATTGACACCGACTTTATAGTTAATTAAAGTGTGCATACTTTATTTTTGGACACCCTGCATTTAGTGGCGTTGATTCGTTGTGCCATGTGTCTTTCTTTATTTATTTTGTCATTTACGTAGTATATAGGTATGTATAATATAGAGAGATTGTGTTGTGATGAATGGACAATTAGATTTTTATATTTTTTATAGATTTAATCTTTTTCACAACTCCCTTGAGTCCAATAAAGCAGGTTTTAAAAATTGGGGGTCTTTCCTGTTATTCCCCCTCCCCCATTCCTACCGGGCACGTTTTCGCGTATACAGGGTTGCATTTTTTAACTTTTATGACTGTCTGCCTTAGCAGACAACTGTGTAGAATGTGAAAGGTTAAAAACTTATACAATTTATTTTAATAAACTCATATTTTTTAATAAAAAAAAAAAACAATTATACTCAAAGTTCATTTACCTGGAGGCCGATATGATACTATGACCGTTAAAATTTGTTCAAACCGGTCTCGAAGGTCGAACAAGGTCATATTATCTGATTGGTTGAAGCAAACTAACGGTAAAAGTGAATTGTACTGTGCTGTTTAAATCTAAGTATAAAATTAATTTTTTTGCCTTCGAATTTTCAAAGGTCGCTCCGCACTGCTTCGCGGTGTTCCTCTCATTTTCTAAAGAAAAACAACCCTGCTGCATATAGACCAGGTAGAGGTCAAAATAGAAGTACAAAATTCGATGGCTCCTGGCACCGTACAGTACAATTCACTTTAGCCAAACTAACATCTATTATACTATTACCTAGTTGACTGATTGATTTTTTCCATACAACTTCTAATGAGATAACCATACAATATCGGCATATCATAGTTTTGGACAAGTTCAAAAAAATATGTAGGTATATATAGCAATAAATAATGGGGTGATCAACCTAACACGTGTTTTTTTTTAGCGCTTTGTGCACTAGGAAGTTGAGGGAAATATATGTTCGAAAAAGCGCCCGGTAGGAGTGGGAGGGGGAACTGAAAAGACCCAAAATTGGTAGCACTGTGCAGATTTCGATGAAATTGGCCATACATGTTTAGAAAAATAATATCCCTTGGCGTAATCTATAAATAATTGTTTGTTGGTGCTGTGCCCAAAAACTGGTGAAGAAAGGCCGTTTTATTTTATAATTAATTATTTTACCTCCTAAGTTCTTATTATTTTATTTCATAAATTACTTGCCTTTGCATTCCTTGACTCCAGAAAGTCGAAAAAAAAAAA
Source organism: Gerris buenoi (assembly GCA_001010745.2). Classification (NCBI taxonomy): domain Eukaryota; kingdom Metazoa; phylum Arthropoda; class Insecta; order Hemiptera; family Gerridae; genus Gerris; species Gerris buenoi. The sequence goes on from KZ652312.1 coordinate 43,187, forward strand.
AAATTATTTGTTTATTTTCTTACCCTCTCCAACTATTTTTTAAAAAAATATACTCCGTTTTCTACAGAATCAGTGTAGCATATCACATAATATCCATGAAAAAATATAAGATTGTAGAAAGAAGCTAAATTGAATTTATTCATGAATATAAAGTGAGTTTTTCCGCGCGATTTTCACGTTCTTGTTGAAACTGTGGGATAAACGGGTGGAGAAGACTGTGTCATTTTCCCTGGAGGGAATCTCCAGCCCATGTACATCAGTCTATTTTGATTGACTTATTTATTCACACTTATTATTCTTCTCTCTTAAAATGTATACTTGTAATAGAAAAAACAAGCTAAACCAAATGATCATTGATAGGCAATGACAGTAGACGTTTCTTTTTGAGGAGAAAAAGAAGTTAGTGAAAATAACATATTTTTCTTGAATATGTGATTCTTTAAAAAACATATTTTGAGTGATTTGATAAAAGTTGGGACTCGGAGTTATTAAAAGTGAATGTTTTGGTTGAGTTTACCGAAGGCGCAAACATTGTGAATATTCTGAAAAAGAACATTTTTCACTTAAAAATTTCAAGGTTACATTTTTTTCAGACATCCAGGAAACATTTTTGGATTAGAGTCTGTCGTTCCAGGGGTGCCCATCCCCCCCAAGGCCTATGGCGCTATTCCCCCCTAGATACAGCTATACCAATTTTTTTTGTAAAATATGACCTCTCGAAACAGCATTTCTGAGGTGAAATTGAATATGAGGTGAATGTAAAAAATATGTGTAACCCCCTCCTGTCCCTGTCTGCACACGACATATATGTATTCAAAAAAAGGCGGTATTTTTTTTTTAATCTCTTGGGTCTGGGGGGGGGGGGGGGGGTTTGGGCCCCCTGGATACGCCATTGATTAAAAGGTACAAACACCGTGGCCAGGCGTCGCGTCGGGAGAAGAAAGGCTAATATGACAACAACAAAGCTTCTTCCAAGTAAATTATACTCATCAAAAAAACATATCTTAGGTAGTTCATTTTTACAGTACTATAAACTATAATACAGATATAGATCAATATCAATTTATCATTATGAACTTACCGTACATACATCAATTAATGTAAATTCAAATTATATAATAAATTGTATTTATATGTAGATTTAAAAAATCAATGGTTGAAATTATTATGGGACTATCTGCAGTCTTCGTTCAACACAACATCCAAAATTCAGATAAGTACTTTTAAAGATATAGGTGTAAATAAATATGTATGTTTGTGCGCACGTGGAAGAGAAACGCAGAATACTTAAATATTTGGGACCTACAGACCAACGGACCAACAATGGGCTAATTATGACCTACCATAGGACGAGTAGTTTTTTAGATATGTTTACGGATTTACAGTCACGGAAGCAAACATTTTCCCTGATGTCTGATTCTGAAAAGGTTTTCTGTCTTTTGAAATCGTTGACATGAAATTATTTCATTCCTCAGAACGATCACATTAGCTTCCGTCACCTTCGGTAAGCTCGAAAGCAAAAAGGGAAGAAATAAAATAATTTATTTATTGAAATATGTATTAGAAATGAAATATTTAAATATATATTATTAATAAGACGCGAGTAATCTGTGTGATACACAATACACAGGTTAATTGGTACTGGCAGACTATTTTTTTGCATCTTCTTTAATTAATTTTGCTTGAATGTCAAATGCTAAATATTTGAATGTTTAATATTCCAATTATTAGGCGGGTGCATTGAGACGACGCAAGACAGGGTAGCACAGTTTTTTTCTACCTCAAAAGCATACAAGACCCCGCGAATTAGACATTAGATCTACTAGCGTTGTGGTGGGCACGTATGGCTTAGTACTGCATTGTCCAATTGTCCAGCGCCTTCATGTGCGCCCAGTTTAAAAACATTTATTTTATATTAAAACACAGTCCGCCTTATAGTTATAATATAAAGTAGTAATTAACTTAAACTAAAAATAAAATAAATCATTACTTACCTTCCTGAAACAAATACTTGCACGTGGCTTCTTCTGTTTTCTTCCTTTATCATGTTGTTCACTTTAGTGTTAAAAGGATTTCTTGTTCTTGAGCCTTGCACGTGTCGACTGTGACAATGAAATTTAAATTTTATTGTACTAATGGTTGGGAAATTAAAAATAAATAAATGACAAAAACAAGTAAAAGGAAAGCTATTCTGCGTTTAAAGGGAGATGATTAATTTTAGCGTTTGTCCGTTACTTCAAATTTATTCTTGTAAAATGAAATAACGGAATCGGAACTCTATAAAAAAACTGAAGGATTATTTCCCCGGTTAACACAATCCCTCTTCCTTGCTCTTTTAAGTTTTAATAAAGCTTAATTTCTATAAACGTTTGAAGGTAATAAGAAAAGGTTGTGCGTCAGGAAGCTAGGTATTTGGTTGCTTAAAGGGTAATTGAAGTAATGAATTGATAACATAAATATATATATAAATATGTATGAATAAATACGTATATATGCGTGTATATGATGGAATATTCTGTGATTTATTTAAATTATCACAATGATGTAGGTATCATTTGTCAGGGGAATTAGTAATATTATAATGTTAGATTTCAAAGAAATAATCATTCCATGTGTAATAGGGTTTCGGCCTATATCGTGGCCATAAGCATGTTAATCGTTGATAAAATAGAATTGTTTTAACAAAGATAAAATCCAATGCAATAATATAATAATATTAAAGAGTAATTAAACAGAAATATAATATTAACATCTTGTTAAATGACTTTAGTGGGTCACACTAAACACGGAACCAAATTGCCGACACCTCCCTTCCGGTCAGTCAATTGCAAATTACGTTTTAACCTATTATAAATTATTTTTTGCTCCTTCGCCGACGCCCTGGTATGTTGTGCTTCCTGGGTGATATTCAAATATGTACCTTGTATTGCGCGGCAATAGGCAACGAAATAGATTGCCAACCCTGACTTTATGCCTTTACGAAAGCATTGATAATACCTTTATGAGGAAAGCCTAGATTGTTTTCCAGAGTTGAAGTACATACCTAAGCTTATAAAAATGCTATACGTCACTTCAAGTTTAGGTATATGTCCAGCAGGTGCAGTGTTTTAAATCTAAGTATAAAACAGAAAAACTATAAATAATGCCTTGCTACCAAAGAAACTAAATTTATTACAACAAGAATAATTCAGTTTCAGAAATCATTTACATTTTTGTAAGAATTTTTTATTATATACTTATAGTCCAGTCAGGTTTTTTCTTCGGAATAATTTTAAGCCACGATTTTTTTTCACAGAGAGGTTTGTTATGCCATTGCAATTAATACCTGAAAAGTCCCCAACTTTTTTATGTACGCTTCCCTCTTTAGGAGGGAGGGAGGAGGGGGGTAAAATTTAAAGGACTTTAGCTAAGCAGGTGGGGTATCATTTTCTATGCATTTCTCTACGCTGAATCGATTAAAACAAGAATCAAGTCGATACGACCTATAGTTTGGAAGATATAAGGAGTTTTATCTATAAAGAAAATCAAATATTTTAATGTACACCTCCTATAGTCCAGGAGATAGCGTGCAAAAAAGTGTCTGACTAACATCAAGCTAGAATTTTGTATACAAGTCAATGTTTTAGCGCCTATTAAGAACATGTGGTCGGCTAAGTTCGTCTGCGGGACATAGCTCGGCAATAGGCATCTGAAGAAAACAAACCGGCGGAGAGCGGCCATGTCTCACCAATTATGGTGGACAGTATGATTTTCATGATCCTGAGTACAGAATTAGTTAGTAGACCAAAAATCAAGTCGATGTTATTTTCATACTTGATTGGTTAGTTATTCAAATATTACTAAAAATCAACGTAGTCACCTGTCAAGGGACAAACTAACATCAACTTGATTTTCGGTCTACTAACTAATTCTGTACTCAGGATCATGAAAATCATACTGTCCACTATAATTGGTGAGACATGGCCGCTCTCCACCGGTTTGTTTTTTTCAAACGCCCATTGCCAAGCTATGCCCCGCAGACGAACTTAGCAGACCACATATTCTTAAAAGGCGCTAAAAGATTGACTTGTATACAAAATTCCAGTTTGATGTTAGTCAGACACTTTTTTGCACGCTATCTCCTGGACTACTAGGGTTATCACTAGAAATAAATTTTCGATTTTTTTCTCCAGGGACCTTCCTAAAAGTTTCCCATTGGCTAAAAAAATTCGTGTCTTATTACATTAAAATATTTAAGTTTTTATACATAAAACCCCTTATATCTTCCAAACTATTGGTCGCATCCACTTGATTCTTGTTTTAATCGATTCAGCGTAAAAAAGTGCATAGAAAATGATACCCCACTTGCTTAGCTAAAGTCCTTTAAATTTTACCCCCCTCCTCCCCCTCTCTAAAAAAGAGGGAAGCGTACATAAAAAAGTTGGGGACTTTTCATATATTATTTGCAATGACATAACAAGGCTCTCTGTGAAAAAAAATCGTGGCTTAAAATTATTCCGAAGAAACACCCTTTTTTTTGCCTAATTTTACTGGACTATTATGTATTTTTTAAAATTTAATTGTTTCAAAATTTATCTTGATGTTAGTAATAAATACTTGAAAATTTAAATAATAACAAAACAATACTTTGTTTTTTAACTGATAATACATTTTCAAGAAAATAATACCAGGAAATAATTCACAATAAACGAGTAAAAATACTTAGTTTTTAGTTTTTCGTGTATAATTAGCTTGATAGATGTCAATGTGTAATTGTTGATCTGTTAAAAATTCTAAGCAACCCAAAAAATATATATTTCATGTATTTATTCCAGATATTTGTCTTATTAGATAAATAATAATTAAATGGATTCGGTATTGTTATCTGTGATTTTATATGGCATGGTGATTTTTAATATAACATTTGTTACTGTTCCATATGAAAGAAAATGTAAATAGTAGTTATACATAGATATTGCCTCGTAAGTGTTTACATAGAAAATACAAACTGTTTTTGTATCCCTTCAGTTTTTCAGAATTATTCAATACTTATTATTACTAGGGATTATTTAGAGTCTGATTTTAAAGAAACAAATGGCTAATCTGAAGTCAAGTTTATTTTTTTTGTTAAATAATAAATTATTATTTGGTATTTATTAAGTCTTCAAGAATGAATAAAATACACACAAAAGAAAAATAAATACACTTTTATCAATATATAATCTGAATTAAGTTTTGATATTTAAAGTACATTGTGTAATTACAAGAGTAAAACGATGAAGTGTAATATTTTAAAAAGCTAATTCTAATTAGTAGATTGAACTAAAGCATTTATAAAGTATAAGAAACAAACATTTTAATTAATAGAAATTACAAATAATATTTAAATTTTAATATTTATTATTTTGAAATATTCAGTTTTCAGTAGGGTCCGACATAGTGTTTTCCAGCCCGTGCAGAATCTGAAACAGACGAAAGAATAATTAATGATTACAAAACAAAACGATTTTGATAAGGTTTATCAATCCAAATTGGTTTATCTATGAAATTAATTGATGTTGATTTTAGAATCGAGATATTTCCTTGGTCAAATAACATAAATTCTTGAAGAGGAGGGCTACAGCTTGTAGGAAGAGGATAGAAGTATTCATATCTCTCAGTATCTCTTCAGAACTTCAAATAGCGTCTAACTGATTACAAACCTTTACATTTCCTAATAGCTATAACTTACTAAAGAACTTGTTTAACAATGATGAATATAAATTCCCATCTAATTTTACTTCGAAACTTAAACAATTTAAACTTACCCATTCGAAATTGAAGCTAAAGCTAATAAATTCTCTATTACTATTATGGGGTGTTGAAAAAAATGCCCTATTCCCTACGCCCTAAATTAAGATAGTTCAGTGTGATCCTCTCAGGGGTATAAACTAGGCATGGCGTGGCTCTTTCAACGAAGCGAGCGTAATACTATAAATATTGAATATATTAGGAAAATAATGATGAGTTGATAGTTAAAGAGGATGATTGTAGTAAAGAGTCTAATTTCAACAGGACTATTCCTTAACCCTCCTCAGGCCTTCTCCATTTAAACTAGTTTTACAAAAATAATAATAGTTTTTTAATATTGTATTTGAAAAAAAAAAGTTTGTCTTATTGAATAGATGAAGTTAGATTTTTTTTCCCCGTAAAATTCCAATTTAAAATGTTCGCGTGAGCGTTGCGCGAGAACGCTAGGCTGGATAACGTTGTCTAAGTCTAACGAACTCGTCCTGGGTATTGGTAAAATGGACATGTGTGTAAAATGGTCAATATTTACTTAAGTTATCGTCACACGTTTCCGACATACACAAGGACAGAATGCATATGTATATAGTTTGTTGAATGTAAGAAGCACGTATACCTTCGCTTCAATAAATATATTGTGAAGAGAGTATTTCTTCATGATGGCCCTACACTGACGCTTCCTAACTCTGTCAATTAATCATTTGAATTTTTAAAAGTTTTCGGTTAGTAAATTTGTTTTATTATTGATGAGTTTTCCTTTGGTAACCGTACTATAAAGTGGTTTTAGCTGGTTCAAATTGCTATATAAAATCTTCAGAGCGGTCAAATTATCTGACTGGAGAAAATTGCGTAAAAATACCTTGAGAAAAGGTAATAGGATGGAACAAGGGTCAAATTAGATAAAAATTAAATGAAAATTAGATACACACTCAGAAAAGAAAATTGATAGGTTAGTAGTGTACCCCTTTAAACCTGCGAATACCTACTCGTATATACGGTGTGGAAAAAGTTTGGCAACGGCTAATTATATCCGTTAATGTTTGAGATATCAAACTGCGGTTTGTTGCTATCTTCATCTTGCATAAAAATCTACTTTTTTAGTTGGGTACCCATTATTCCGCCATTTTTGTTGCCACAATATTGGATTCAACTTTAAAATTTCAAATTGGAACCCCTATACTGTGATACATTTTTGGAAAGGCCCTGAAAAAAGAAAACATTTGCCGCAAACCAGAGCTTTTTTATCTTTCTCCGTTTAAAAATGGCGCCCAGTTGAAATTACTAAATTACTAAAAAATTAACATTTTTGACGTTTAATTACGGCCAAAGTATAGGTTTTAGGGAAAAAATTTAAGAGTAAATTTGTCTTAGTTTAGGGGGAAAAAAAAAATTTAACGCTATTTTTTTCCAAATTTTTATTTTTATTATTATGTATTTTGTTGCTATAGCAACCATTATTTATATTAATAAAGAAGCAACTTCTTCGTAACTTCTTACTTTATCTTCCTATCCTTTCATCATAAGTAGAGTAATCCTTTCTTGATCAGTCAAATACATTGCAAAATTTCTAATTTCAACAGGCCGTCATTTTGAAACGGTGTAAGATAAAAAGCTCTGGTTTGCGGCAAATGTTTTCTTTTTTCAAGGCCTTTCCAAATAAGTATAACAGTATAGAGATTCCTATTTGAAATTTTAGAGTTGAATTTAATATGGCGGGACCAAAAATGGCAAGAAAATGGGTATGCATGATAAAGATTGCAACAAACCGCAGTTTGATATGTCAAATATTAACGGAGATAATTAGCCGTTGCCGAACTTTTGCCCCACCCTGTATAAGTCAACACTGTACTTTCTTCATGCACATCTATAGTTTTAGTCCGATCTCGATGAAAATGTACACACTTTTCCTCCAAAACATGGTGAAGGTCACTGCCTACAGGAGATTTCGAAATTTAAATTTTGATACAAAAGGGTACAGGGTACAGAAGTAATGAGTCAAAGTAATGAATATACTTCATGATGCATATTTTTGAAAAGCTCTTTAAGAGTACAGTAATTGTTATGTACAATTTTGTCATATTTTCATTCAGGAGGGGGGTAAAATGGAAATTTTTATCTATATCTATTTATATAAATGTCAACCTACGTGTGTGTGTGTGTGTGTGTTTATGTTCTTTATACAAATTTACAGTTTTAGTCCGATTTCGATAAAAATTTACACATTTGACCTTCAAAGCTAGGGAAAGACAATTTCTACATGAATTTTCGAAATTTAAATTTTGGTACAATGGGTACGGGGTACAAATATCAAAGTATTGCAAACCCTTCATGATACATATTGATGATACAGTAATAGTTTTTATAATGTTCAGTTTTGTCATATTTTCATATAGGAGGGGGGTAAATTTGGGATATTTGCAATTTTTTTTTATCAAAGAGGAGGGGATATAGAAATAAGTGGGAGGGATAGAATCTAGATATTCTCTTATAGTAAAATAATTTTAATGTTTCTTACTGGTAGTTTATAAACTTATCAAATTCAAGTAACACTCCGTAGCAAAGCACGGGTATCCAGCTAGTATAATATAAGGCTGAGTAAGACTATGTGACATTAAATCAATACAACTAAGTAGAGAACTAATGTAAGCCTAATTGAGATGTCAGGCATTTACGCCTATAAAAAGGAATACCCTTTAGAGGTTTGAAGATTATTATATACAAATTTTATGGCTCTGAAACCCTGAGAAAGTTTTCTAGTTCTAATTACTTACTTACATTTTGATCAAAGCTTTTATTTACCCTAATGAATTAGTCGGAGTGGTGAAGTTACTTTCTGTTGTTTAGTTCACTTTTATTAAGTAGAATTAAGAATGGAGATGTTGAGGAGTTTTAGACAGGGCAATTTTCTTATTAATACAGTATACTTCCCTGTCAAGACATGAGGGATTATGTTTAATATAATTATATAAAAAAGAACTAAGATGTGCAAGTTGTGCCTTCATTATACAATTAACATATTCATTTCATAATGAATAGGAAATATAAATACCGTACTAATAATTGATTATTATATTATTGCGCCAGTGCTTTGCCTAGTTAATCTTAAAAATCATATTTAAAATGGATTATTCACTTCTAATTTAAAAATAATAATAACAATCGGTGTCGCAATAGCCTTTACTTTAACCGCTATAATAAGCATGCGTATTCTCTGATGCGAAACTGACTTGCGAAGGGCGACCGTCTGCACGTACAGTAAGGGTGTCATTTCTTGGTGGCTTTGATGTGGGTTTGGCTATTACGTGTTTGCCACTGGAGGAGAAAGGTATAGAAGATTAAATGATTGAGATTGAATTATTATCAACTAATGGCCCGATCATTTCTTTTTATAAAGCCGGGAGTATATAAGTTTAAGACTTTTCGAGGAACCCCCCCCCCCCTTCCCTTTCTTTTCAAATCGTTGGAGACATTTTTCTTTTTTGGACATGCCAAATTTCATCGAAATCGGTTCGGTACTTTAGTTAGGCTCCACAAATCTGCAGAGACAACAAACGACAAACCGACATTGCCAGAGTCTGGAAGAGGAACCCAGATCACCTAGTTTCAATGCGTGGTAGCAATGAGCTGCAAGGGACACCGATATTCGTTTAAAAATTGTAAATCATTAAAGAGAGTTTCTCGTTAGGAGTTAGTGACTTAGTAATTAGTAAGAATGAGGATTCTTGGCTAACTCAGTTCTTTCTTCTCTGTTTTTATTTAGCTAGTAAGTTTTAACGTACGTAAGTTTATAAAAGAGATTTAAGGAAAACACGGGAACCCTATAATATAGTTGTTTATGAATTCTCACGGCTGTTTATTTGATATAACGGTATTATTCAATTTTCTACACTTACTTTATATACAAAAATGCTTTGATAAAATAATATAATGAAAAGGTTTAAGGTTATCACAGCCATGGCATTTAAAAATAATTTTCTTAAGACATAGCTTTACTACATTTAAAGAATGTTAAGGAAAATTTTTATTTTTGCCATATTACTTCCGAGCTTACTGAAGCATTGTGACCATTCCGCAAAACAAAATTGGATTTGTCTCCGATTTCAAAAATTCCTAGACAGAAATATACGTTTCAAAAACGTTCAGGGAACATTTTTAGTCTCGTGTCTGTCTGTACGTAAAAATATCTTAAAATCTATACTTGTCCAATTTTAATGATATCCGGGTGATAAGTCATAATTAGCCCATTGTTGGTTCTTTAATAATTTCAATCTTCTGCGCCCATTAGTACCTTCCGCCTGCGCATAAACCTGTATTTCTTATCAACTATATCTTTAAAAGTACATTTCCGATTTTGGTAAATATTTTTGGTTTTGGTTTGTTGAAAGTAGCCAATCTCACAGATGGTCACATTATTAATGCTAACCATCTGCTTGGATTAAATATTGAATATGAATAAGTGTGTCTCCTATGGAAATCGAAACAGATCCATACTATACCTCATATGTGGTGCTATAATTGGAGAATGGTCCCCTCTGGAAATCGAAACAGATCCATACCATATCTCATGTGGTCTTATAATTGGAGAATAACCATTCTCCAATGATGATCCAAAGTGAGAAAGCTACAAATTGGCAGACTAGTTTATTACAATATCAGTATTTATTATGTTATACATATTTATAATTTGACCTTATTTGGATCTTATTTTTACTTTGAAAGCTTAGTAATATTTAAACTTATTAATATTCGCTATTTCACACCTTTTTTTGTAACATCAATAGTATTTGAACACTTAGCGTTTTAAAATCTTACTATACTATGTAAGGTTTTAATTTTGAACATTTTGATCTCTTTATGGACTGGACATAATATTAGGTGTGTCTAAACATTATGTAATTTCTTTATTTTTGAGGTCCTTTGGGTTGAATGAAAACTTTTGTTAGTTAGTTATTGGAAGAGGGTATGCTGGTGAAATTTAAATTTCTGTGTACTTTCAAGTCCTATAAATTGCCCTCAAATTAAATGTTACATTTTTACAAATAATATTTTTTTTTTGTTTGTTACAGTGCATGGAGCGCAGAGAGTGCGTGTGATTTAATATTGTGTGTGCGAATATTTTCTTCCAAATTTTGAAATTTATACGCGTGTCCATATTATACTTAATTGTATATCTTATCACTACTGTGGTTTATCTATCTATATCTACTGTGATATTTCTTTTATTTTTTAATGTATCCAAATGTATGGTCCTTCGGGGAGTTGTTATGCACAAAATGTACTTTTCGTTTTCATTTTATTTTAATCAACACAGTACCTATTATATATTTTTTAAAGGAAATTAAAAAAATACTAATAAGGAGTACCAACAGATTCATTTCGTCTGGTCCTATACAACTTAGCCTTATATGTGCTCATATATAAATATATTTCATAGAAAAAGTATTGTCATGGCACGAGCTGCCCTGAGTCGAAACAAGTAGTTTTTAAAAATGAATTTTAGTGCAGATGCGAGCAAAGAAAATCATACTCTGAGTAGAGGATTACCCAGAGTATTATTATACTTTAATCAATATTTATTTATTTATTGATTTTAAGTGATTTATTGTGCCTATCTAATAATTATAATTTATTACCTCCTACTATTATTTATCTTCTAACTAAATTCACGCGAGTGACTGAGTAGTGTGATGTATTTTTACCTCCGCGTATTTTATACTTTTTAATGTAGGTTTTTTTTTAATTAAAAAACGGGGATATTTATAAGGCGTTTTTAACTTGTGCGTGAATGACTGGATGGTCGGCGCGTTGACTAGTTGACGGCAGCTTCATTTATTAATCTGGTGTGTATAATTTTCTTTTATTATATCATTATTTATTATTTATTTATAGAAAGTAAGCTAGAGTGGCGTAGCTTAATTTACAATACCAAGTTTAAATTTAAGGTCAAAGTTTTATCAGTTTATATTTCGTTTTTAAATAATCTCTGTTTGTAGTCTGTGCAAACATAAAGTAATGATGATGATAGAACATAGGGATGAGTAGTTTTTAAGATATGTTGGTTCGCAAAAATTCACCGACAGACAGACAGGGAATCAAAAATGTTCTCCAAGTGAACGAGTTTTTTTGAAATCGGAGACATAAAATATATTTGTTCTTCAGNATTTCGTCTGGTCCTATACAACTTAGCCTTATATGTGCTCATATATAAATATATTTCATAGAAAAAGTATTGTCATGGCACGAGCTGCCCTGAGTCCAAACAAGTAGTTTTTAAAAATGAATTTTAGTGCAGATGCGAGCAAAGAAAATCATACTCTGAGTAGAGGATTACCCAGAGTATTATTATACTTTAATCAATATTTATTTATTTATTGATTTTAAGTGATTTATTGTGCCTATCTAATAATTATAATTTATTACCTCCTACTATTATTTATCTTCAAACTAAATTCACGCGAGTGACTGAGTAGTGTGATGTATTTTTACCTCCGCGTATTTTATACTTTTTAATGTAGGTTTTTTTTTAATTAAAAAACGGGGATATTTATAAGGCGTTTTTAACTTGTGCGTGAATGACTGGATGGTCGGCGCGTTGACTAGTTGACGGCAGCTTCATTTATTAATCTGGTGTGTATAATTTTCTTTTGTTATATCATTATTTATTATTTATTTATAGAAAGTAAGCTAGAGTGGCGTAGCTTAATTTACAATACCAAGTTTAAATTTAAGGTCAAAGTTTTATCAGTTTATATTTCGTTTTTAAATAATCTCTGTTTGTAGTCTGTGCAAACATAAAGTAATGATGATGATAGAACATAGGGATGAGTAGTTGGTAGAAGGTATGTTGGTTCGCAAAAATTCACCGACAGACAGACACGGAATCAAAAATGTTCTCCAGGTGAACGAGTTTTTGAAATCGGAGACATAAAATATATTTGTTCTTCAGAACGATCACATAGCTTCCGTTACCTTCGGTAAGCTCGGAAGCAAAAATGGGGGGAAAAATAAACATATTAGACAATTTGTGCATCAGTAAAGTACGCCATAGGATGCAAGAAGGCTTTGTGTCCCATTAATTGGCAGTCTATTTTTTTCTATTTTAGTACATATAATAATATCTTGTATGTTACCAAAATATTTTCTTGTTAGCGATATTTATAATTATTATTAATTTTAAGCTAGAGCTTTAAGAAACATTCTTTGAAAAATGTTATATGGATATTAAAAAAACTTTGATATATTATGAGATTCAGGTATTGGCTAAGTTATGCAAAGAAGAGACAATATACGTTTCAAAAGCTTTTTAATATATTGTTTATTGGGGGAAACCAGGGTAAGGTTTGAGGCAGGATTCTACGCTCTTTCCTCTGTCTTATAGCAAGACTTTTATAAAATAAAGATTTTTTTATGTATACATATATATATATATATTATTAGTGAATAACTTTATTGTAATCCATTATAACTAGTAGTGCAATTTCAAATTAATTGTGATTTGTTTTATTTCTTTGACATCAGAGAAAAAAAAAATAAATAAAAAATAACAAAAAGAAATGCTTTTCAAATGTTAATATCTTGTATGATTATCATCGAAAATAAATAATATGTGGAAGTTTCAACTTTCTAGGAATGTGGAAAGTGGGTTAGAAATGTAATACAGAAATAAAAGCGTAAATAAAAGCGTGCACTCGGGTAGAAGATTGTGAACAAGGTAGGAGAGAAAGAAGTATTAAAAAGTTACGAATTTATATAAGGTATAAAAAAAATGTTTAAAGAATAACAAAATTGATCAGTAAGCAAAAGAAGTCATGTTCAGAACAGGTAGCATGAACCCTATAATTTTGGCACAGGTAGTTTAAACTTGATAATATAAAAAATAATAATATTTCATGTAATTTTAATTTTAAAATATGAAATTAGTGATAACAAAATTATTATAGTATCAATCATTTATATAATTGAGTAGTGTCCTGACGAAGGCGACGACTAACTTCGAAATGATTTGTTATTGTTAAGCTAAGGCAATCACATGTAATCCAATAAAAATAAATGTTTGTTTTGATCTGATGGTCTTCAAATAGATCTAATAACTTATCTGAATAGATATCTGAATTAATTACTTAATTTTACTTTTTTCTAAATATAAAATTAAGACCGTTGCTTAACGGCTCGTAATACATAAAATAACAAGCAAAATAAAAGAGAAAGGCATTTAGGGGTATATTGGGAAATACTTCATTTTATAATTGCGGAGCTAAAATGCTACTTGGATTTAANTTTTTTTCAAATTTATAAACTGTCAAGTCACTAAACTTTCAACTAAATTTACACTCACTGCTACTATTGGTCCGCACTAGATCGTAAACCACGCTCTGCTACCATTTGTCAGCTACTATGACAAAACTATAATCTATACTAATTACTATTACTATAATCTATACTAATTACTATTACTATAATCTATACTAATTACTATTACTATAAGAAGAACTAATTTCTTTGGCTTTCTAACATCAACTAAAATTCAACTATATTTTTCTCATTACAAAAATACAAGTCAAAAAACAAGTTAATAAAAGACTCTGCAACAAGCAATTTACTATGTCATTGTCATCTTATCTTGACATATGACACATCTTTTTGTTTAAAAATGTACCGATATGCTTAATGTTATGAAATGTCCGATAAGTATTAATTAATATTATATAATTAATACCTTCATGTTCTTATTTGATTAGGTTTACCAGAAAATGTTTAAATTATTGTAAATGGTTTTATTTAAAATAGTTAATAACTTTTATGTAATATTGTCCTCCTACTACAAATTATATTCTCATTCTCCCCACAAAAAAACGGCGAGTTTTTTTTTAAATTTTAAATGCTTAAAGGGCACAAAATAGGTGGTGAGACGGATTGTATTTTTTTCTCGAGTTTGCACATTAGAATTTCAAATATTATCTGCGTTGGTTTAGATATACTTTTTCACCCTTTCTGAAGTTTAACGTGGGAGTAACCGGTTGAACGAGAAGTGTCTTATTTTACAATACTGTATGCAAAGAAAAAAAATTCTTTGTCGACAAAAAAAAAAAATAAATAAATAAATAAAGTCATATAGGTATATTGAAAAATTATTGTTAAAAGAGAGAGATGGGGCTATGATGGTAATTTCCCAGTTCTTGGAATGAAAACTTGTGGCGATTCCACAAGTAAAATGTTTTACTTCGAAATGTCTATGAAACAATACAACTCTTTTCGATTTTTCTTGTCTGAGGTAAAAAATATATTTTGTATTATTTCCCCTTCTAAAGCCATTACAGTACCTATTCATAATTTAAATTTTAACTTGAGTTTTATTTTATTTTTTCTTAGAAAAAAATCAATTTACTTTAAGAATTGCTTTTACAATAAGTTATAAAAATTGAAAAGAAATAGATAAATAAAAAAGATCTCGTAGAGAGTGTAAGGATTTCTTTTATTAAAAATTACAAAGAATGTTTTTTAAAGAAAAATATAAATCGCCCCTACTTCTAGTTATTTGATTATAACAGAACACATAATTCTCATAATTTATCACTTTATAACAATTTTTAGAAAAACTAGTCTACGTAATGATGAATAAATTTATGTTTAACACAGTCTTTAGAATAACTAGTAGTCAAAGTAATGATGAATAAATTTATTTATAACAATCTTTAGAAAAACTAGTAGTCCAACTAATGATAAATAAATTTATTTTTAACAGTCTATCTATATTATTAAAAAAGTTTTGTAAACAAACAAGTTCAGTGAGAGTGGCCTACTTAACTGAGTGTAGAGTGCGTTAGGAGATACCCCTCTAGAAGAGGGATGAGTCCGGGGGAGAAAAGGGGGAGTTTCAGAGTGACATAATACTAACTGTGTAGACAGAGTGAGGGAGATATATATTCGTCCGAGAAGAGGAAAGCCTGTAAGGCAGAACTTGAGAGTAGGTATATTAGATTGTTTGTGATAAAAGGAAAGTAGATACTAGTTGCGCCTATACCCACTACTTCAGCCACTATACTACTTCCCTTCTCATATTCCATAACTATCGTTGGGAGAACCAACCTGGGTTTTTTAATGTTTTATTGTTTGTTTACATTTGATGTAGTCTTGACACAGAAATATAGAAGACGTTTTTTTTTTTTTTTTTTTTTCAATCTTTAAAGTAGAATTTTCTATAGCTTTCTAAGTTCGATTATTTTCCGTAAGCTTATTATATTGTATTTTCGGGTTCAAGAACCTTATCACAGAACAACTATACTACTTCCCTTCTCATAGCACATCGGCCGCGCAGCGGCCACTACCACGTCTTTTCGGGGGTTGACGAGTGAAGCGAGTAGGGGGTGGAGCCCCCTAGTCTTTAGAAAAACTAGTTGTTAAAGTAATGATGAATAAGGCAGTATGATTCTTGAATAATCAAAGTTTTGTATATTGTGTTTGCTATGATGTAAGTCTGTAAATTAAATATTGGGTGTAAGAGATAGCGTTAATTCCATCCTAACATATTTTTAAACTTGACTAACACGCTGATTTTCATTACTATTATCTATTTGTCATTGTTTGCATATATTTGATCTGTGTTGAATACTTTCTCTTAGATACGGGTTTAGAATTTACATTAGTCAAGATTGGCAAATTTGATTTTACGTGGTTTTAGAGTTTTGCAGGAAGTCTTAGTAACAGATTTTATACATTATAACAAAAAATTTATTTCCTCTCTGTACATACCAGATAAATATAATGATCAAGATTTTATTAGGTTGATGCATTAAGGAGGTTCGCACAAATTTAAAATGGGATGGGGGATAATGGGAAAATTATATCATCTATTTTAATACCAGTATCCATTAGCAAATTATGACAATGAAATGCTTCGACGTGTTTGAAATAATTAAAGTTATAAATATGTCAAATAAAGTTTGGATTGGAAGAAGTTGTTCTTGTGATTGGTTGCTAATGGGATACGAGGCTCGTGCAGGTAGGGAAAGCTACTTCAAATTGTGTGTGGGTAATGCGGCTAGGATGCGGTTATCCGTCATAACTCACTGATTGCAACAATTAGTCAACTTTCTCTCTCCTCATGTCTCGTCATTCTGTTATACGTCAAACTACATTATTTTGTCATGGTAAAAAGGGAATTATTAGTTCTTCTAGGGTAATCCGTTAAGTGTTTTAGACAGGGGTGCCCATCCCCCCCCAAGGCCTATGGCGC
>KZ652312.1:60991-78140 GCA_001010745.2 Gerris buenoi
CCCCCCTAGGATCGCCACAGTTTATATGTATATAGTATATTGTTTATTTGTTAACTAGATAAGATAGAAGTTTCATAGAATAAACAAACGTGTTGCTCCTATTAATGATCACATGCCCCCCCCCAAAAAAAATTTCAACGGCGCACTGTGCGCCGTTATACCCCCCTCGTGGGCACCCCTGTTTTAGACATTGATGGTATCCAACAAATTCTGTTAAGAACTGTCAGTATTAACACGTAGGTCGATAAATTATTGTTAAGGAGAAATAGTGAATAAACTGAATCAATATTTATTGTAGTTTATAATTTCATTTTATATACATGTATACATGTACATGTATGTAAATATATATTGTTTGAACTGTTCCTTCTTTGTTAAGGAGTAGAGTGGACTTACGGGTGGTGCCTACGTATATGTATATTTATTTATATACTATATATACATATACATACACGCGCGCGCCCACACACACTCACGCGCTCAAATATTAACTTCATAACGTTTACACTCATCGTCAAAACGTGTAATTTGTACAATTATTTAGTGAGTAACGGAGCTTTGAAATATTGAGAAAGAGAGTATTTGTTTGAAGATGAGCTTTTGAAATTGTTGAAAAAATGATGAGCTTGAGGGGAAACAGGGTCGTTCTATTACAAGATAATGACTGGATCAACGATATCACTTTAGCTACCCTTTTAAAAGCTTTTAAATGTTCATCAGTATTCCTGGACAGCTATGTTAATCGTTTCAACAGTTTGTAATACGTTCGATTTAAAGGTCTTGTTCATTGGTTGGTAAATCTTTTATGTTGTTATGTGTTTTATGTTTCATGTTTAGACAGAACATGGTAACTAATTACGATTGGAGTTTGTTTCTACGTTTTATCCTTATAGTAAACTACGTGTTAAATCCTCAGCAAAAATCTACCCGTGGAAAAAGGACCAAGTTCAAGGCCCCTTCCCAAAAAAGTGTGCCTATCAATGTAGTATGTATCTAAATTGTGGCCAAATCTGCTCTTTGTTTTGTCCATATCCTTACTTTAATTGTATTTTCATAAGTGTATTGTATGCGCTTTTATTCTGAATGAGGCATAAAATATTAGTATTATGCGCACTCACCTAGGAGTTACTTGGGAAGGAGATAACTCAGAAAAAAAAAATCCAGACCACCATCCCACAAAAAAATAATGTAGTGACATCTTGGGCAATTTTGTTCTATAGTTCTATTCCTCATTCAGAAATTAGTGTTAAGCTATAAAAGTGACATATTTTTATTGATTACATGATGCCAAAGTATATATATANTTCAGATGAAAAACAACATTTGATCTAATTTACTAGGATATTGCCCAGAAAACAGGATGATCTAATTTTATATTTTGGATAAGCTTGCTTGAATGTTCGTCACGCTTACATTGACATTAATTTTAAAGAGTTATTGTATAACTAAGCAGATTGTACCTCGATATTTCAACGCTCATAGTTCCCAAAAAAATAATTACTTCTGAGTACTAAAGAGTAAAATATTTCTGATTAATGAATTGTATTTTCATTGGACATACATAATCTGTGCTGGTTTCAGCTTTCGGGACTGTCTTTAGAATAATATGATTTACAACCCATTATTTTAAAAATGACTTTTTCCCCCCTTTAGCTTCCGAGTTTACCGAAGGTAAAGGAAAATATGGGATTGTTCTGAAAAACTTATATTTTATATGTCTCCGATTTCAACAATTCCAAGACAGAAATCCGTCTCAGAAAATGGGAAACATTTTTGGTCCCGTGTCGCCTTTCAGTCTGTCTGTCGTTCAATTTTTCGAGAACCAACTTATCTTAAGATTAATTTCAACCACTTTAATACGTGTTAAAATAAATAAATAAAATATCAGTCTTTCAATTTGTGTGGCACATAGCTTCATCGTAACCTATCACGTACTTACTTTATTAGTGATATTTACAACCCATTTTTGACTAATTTATTTAACAGTTTCCTCTTTTGCTTCCGATCTTATCGAAGCTATGGGATCATTCTGAGGAACGAAATTTGTTTTGTCTCCTGATTTCAAAAATTCCAAGAGACAGATATTCGTTTTAGACATCAGAAAACATTTGGTCTGTCTAGCTTAAATTAAAAAAAATATATGTATTAAAATCGGACGAATTATTTTTATGATACCTAAGTAACGGATTTTTATCACGTGAGTAACGGATCACATAGCTTCTGTTGCCTTCGGTAAGAAAACCTTCGGGGAAAAAACATAACAATAAGTAAAATAGAAATAAAATTAATGACTAATTATTGTATTTTCATTGGACATACATAATCTGTGCTGGTTTCAGCTTTCGGGACTGTCGGGAAATGGTTCTAAGGTTAACAAGATTTGAAGACAAATCAAAACCTTGCATATAAAAATGTCGGGTTATTGGTAAAAGAATTAGTTATTGAGTATTTGTTAAAATAGGACCTCAAGTTCTTTTAATTGTGTGTATTGCAACTTGCTACTCTCAATTAATTGTAACTTTACAATAAACTCTTTTTATTAGAGGAGAAGCCTTCAGTTTAATTCATGAATTTGCAATCATAAAGCCCAGTTATTATTGCATTCTTGATAAAGTAATATCTACAAAAGGAACTTCTGCTTCTTGGTGATTAAATTTGAGAGATATCGATGACTCTGGCTTCTAAAGTTATTTAATCATCTCTTTCTTATAGTTTTTAATTGAATGTAATTAAATGTATTATGAAGCAATATAGTCTCAAATAATTTACGTCAAATCAAATATTCGATTGATAGTTAAAATATGTTAAGTTTAAGATGCCTTATGAATAGTGCTCCCAATTTACCTTTGACAACAATTTGAAAACTTAAGATAAAGTACAACTATGAAGTACGGATTCGAAATATCTATTTGCTGAAGACAATTTTGACATCCAAGACCAACAGTATTAACCGCGGGAACAGTATCGGAATTGATTATTAGAACTTGGGGAATGATCGTAAGATGTCTTGTGGCTTAGAAACTTTATATACAATTCTACAGAGGATAAGGCATTCCAAAGTATACGGAGATATTTTCCTAAAGTATTCCACTGTAATAACTAATCTCAACGTCTCAAAGTTGCCAAGAACAAATTGACAATGCAAATCATGAGTAAGCCGGAAAAGGAGAGTTGGGCTGTGGTAAGTCTGTTACTACCCTTCCTAAATTCAAAAGCAATCTTATTTTGGACTTCGAAATTGAATTTATAAAATGAATAACTTAACTTCTTAAGTCAGTGGGGGAAGTATAATTTAAAGCAATTTAAACAAGGGCGTCAGCAAAAATTTAAGATATAATCAATGATGTTGATTATTAAGCTAAACCTAGAATAACATCCTTTTTAAATGATAACAGTTTTAAAACTATTTTTTGACCGCGTTGCTTCACATTATATTATTTTTAGTAATATTATGTTAATAATTATTATTTTCAGAATATTATTAACTTGAAACAAGTTATTTTAAAAATAACTACTACTCATATTAGATGCAAAATCTTTTCATGTTTTTGATCTTATATTTATTCAGATTCAAAATACTTTTATTTGTAAACTAAATTTGTCTTGATAAAAAATACTAAACTTACTTTCGTTTTTTATTTTGTTCGATGGCTTCGTGGTTTTTCTTTCTGAATTAAATTAATAAACTCGTATCAGTTTTATAAAATAACAAAGCAAAAAAATCTGTTATTTTTGTTTTAGATGATTTAAATATTTTATCAGGTTGAACACGGACTTTATTCTTCTTTTAAAATGGGATTGAAGTAGACTTATTCTTTTTATTAACAATATTTGAAGTTACTAGATTCTTGAAATAATTTTGAAAATAATGGTCTGAGGATGCTAACTCAAGCCAAGAATTGAATTCTTTTTATATTTTTTTGTAGATTTGTATTTATTGTTTTGGTGAAATATTATTATGAACTTTTTTTCATATCAAACTACCTTTATACATACATTTCTAAGAAAATATTTGATTTTAAATACCAATATAATTTCAATAGAAACATAAAATTCCTTTTGAATATTTCTTTTCATATACTCGTATAACATGGTAAACGTAATTTTATTTGTCATATATAAAATAAATTATGTAATAATATACTAGAACAATAAATATTATATTACTATTTTTAAAATACTTAACAGTTTTCCATTATTATTACTTAATGTAATTTATTATTGTTATGTAAAAAATAACTATTGACCCTAATAAAATCAATAATTTGTTAATAGGTCGTTGCTTTATTAAATTTCATTTTCAGATGAAAAACAACATTTGATCTAATTTACTAGGATATTGCCCGAGTTTGACCGTATTCAAATAGAAATTTTATTGATCTACTCCCGTTTCATTTAGAAAATTTTAATGAAAATTTCTTTAATTTTCTGCACGTTTAATTTTTAGCTTAGAAAGATAGATATAAAAAATATTTTTTTATTCAGGTGTTTTCATAAACCTTCCATGTTTTTATCAAAAACATGGACAATCGAGAAATCTTTATATACATGGCACTTCCTAAAACAACTTAGTTGTCTTTATAGTTTACGTAATTTTGGTTTGGAAATCGCTCTAAAAATTAAAATATTAGCATCTAAAATTAATTAAAGTTTTAAATATTGCAAAAATAAATAAATTTTAATGTGAATCGAAATAAAATTTTTAACTAAAGCCAATAATTTTATTATTATTTAGGTTTATGAAATTTATAGTGCAGAACAACTTAGAAAATGTAAAGAGATTAATGTAAGTATGTACGCCCTTATAATGAGTTTTATTTAATTACGGTGAAAAAAATATTAATAAGGATCCGGTGAGATATAAAGGATGTTAATTTCTACTCTTTTATAATCCTTGTTCCATTAAAGTAATTAGAAAACAGAATGATCTAATTTTATATTTTGGATAAGCTTGGTTGAATGTTCGTCACGCTTACATTGACATTAATTTTAAAGAGTTATTATATAACTAAGCAGATTGTACCTCGATATTTCAACGCTCATAGTTCCCAAAAAAATAATTACTTCTGAGTACTAAAGAGTAAAATATTTCTGAAGCAATTATTTTCTAAAAAGTTTAGGTTATGATTTTTTGAAGCCTCGAGGTAGAAATATAGAATTTTTAATTTTAAAGATAGAGTTTTATAGGGAGTTTACCTGTTGCGCGCTTTCACAAAAAAATTGAAAAAACGATATACCAGTTGCGCTCACATCATTTTTTAAAAAAAATATACCCGTTGCGCGCCGTTCAATTTTTCTTAATAAACCAGTTGCGTGCAGGTGTTTATCTATTGATCATTATCAATTTTGTACTATGTATTTTTATTATACATATTTTATCTTAAAGATCTTGTAATGAATTGAAGACAATAATAATTTTATCTACTACTTGCATTGTAAGTGGACTTTACATTGCTAATAACAGGGAGGGAAGTTTTACTTCCCTCCCTTGGAAGTAAAAAAAAAACAATCATACCAACTTAAAAAGTATTTTTTATGTAAATTTTAAGTATTATGTTGGTAGTAATGTTTTTTTTAGCTGTTTTGTTTACTAATTTTTCGGGAAGGTTACTCTAGTTTATCATACAAAGTCTTTAAATTAAAAAAAAAAACTAAACGTAATTAAATTAAAAACGTATATTTAATATAAAAATTGTTATTTTAATAAATCAAGTAACTAAATATCAGTTAGGTGTTTAAATTACGTGAATTTGTAGGTAAAACTTTTATACCTACAAACTTAATAGCTATTACCCATGGTGCACTAGTCGTAGATAAAATTTAATACGCAACATGGATCGAAGTATTTCTGCTCTCGTGATTATCTCCCTCGGCCTTACAGCCTCGGGAGCTAATGAAGTTTTCTCCTTCGGCGGTGCCTCAGAAGAAAAATTAACCTCGAGCAGGAAAACATACTTCTCTCCCTAGTTGCGTAAATAACTATTACTGAGAATTAGTTTTGCCTTACAATTGGTTCTGTAATGCATGCGAGGCGTTTCATCGCCTTTGTTACTCTGCAATTGACCTAGTAAAGGCTTTAAAAGATCATTATGCAAAAAATTGATATTTTTTAAATTTTTACAGATATTTTTGTAAAATTATATGGTTCAATTTGAAATACACTTATCAATTATAAATATGCTTGCTTTCTTTTGCAACACCTACCTTTCCAAAAGTGACATAGTTAGGAGCGCAACTGGTATTTTGTTATGCGCGCAACTGGTCGACAACCGTTTAATACGACTAAAGTTATGAGTCGGGATAGAGACTAAACTAAACCTAGATCAAACTACCTAAACTTCTGAAATCGATTTTTGTTTTGTTAAAGAAATCACACTAACTTAACTTTAACTATTGCAGTTAAATGGTTCGCGTTTGATACCGAAGAATCTGATCAAGATAGCTTCAATTTTTAATATAATTATGAAAAATAGGCCAATTAAATTGTTCCATTCCTCCTAAAATATCTTTTGTATTTCAAATACATATTCTGTTTCTATCTATTCTTTGTTATAAAATATATTACCCAAACAAATATAAAAAAAGAAAGTTACCATTTTTTTTTTTTTAATATCCAAGGTAAGTTTAAATTCGAATCGTATTTAGTAAACAATAGATAACGAAAAGGTATCTGAAAAATGATTATTCTATACGAGGCCTTACAATTCAGATTGAAGACCTTCATTTTATTTTTAAATACGTGTTTTACCATTTTCCATTATAATTTTGAGTAAAAATAAAATCCCGCGTTGTTGGGGGATAGAGCTCCAAATTCAATGCTATAATTCATTATAACTTTTTTATTTAGCCTCGGGGTGTGATTTTTCTGTGCTTCTATGCTACATTTTATCGAAATCGGCCCAGAAGATTAGGCTCTACATATATGTCTGCATTGACTGACATATTTTTATTATTATTTTTTAAAATAATTTTTTGTACTTAAGGGACCTCCAAATGTCTATAATAATTACATCGGAGTTTGCTCGCCATCACAATACTTTCTCTACATGATAAAGTAAAAATATTGCACTTTTCTAGAATTGCGCAACTAAGACCTTCTGTATAACATTATAACTGTATATAAAATAGATGAANCTTAAGGGACCTCCAAATGTCTATAATAATTACATCGGAGTTTGCTCGCCATCACAATACTTTCTCTACATGATAAAGTAAAAATATTGCACTTTTCTAGAATTGCGCAACTAAGACCTTCTGTATAACATTATAACTGTATATAAAATAGATGAAATCAAAAATGAAACCCTCAAACTATTATCTAACATTTCATTAAAAATAATGCGAAAAAGGAAAATACAATTACCATTCCTCTAAATACATTATAAAGTTTGAGAAATGGGGTTTGGAGAAGTTAAATTGGAAACATAGAATCTATTCTGAGCTATAAGAATTGTGATTAATATTACTAATATTAATATTACTGTTTTTTACGGATATAGAAGAAGAAAATTCCAAGCAATGGATGGATTATTTTGAAAGGTTATGGTCTAAAAATTATTATTCATAGTCTGTTTCTACGTAAATTCTTAGCTTAATTTACATAGAGATGTACGAAAGATAGAAATATATTTATAGAGATGGCGCGAAAATTCGATTTTGAGATTCTAATGGTTTAAATGTTTCAATTTCCCCCTGATTAAATAAATAAAATATAAATTGCTGTTACTTAAAAAAAAAATTTCACCATAGTAAATCCTCTTTCTGAGTAGTTTCGTATGTGATTTATTATTTTTTTTTTTTAATATACTGCTTGTCCATATCCTAATTTAAACATAAGTTAACATTTAATAAATATTCTTCTCATTTAGTATGAATTCTTGTAGTTTTGATTTTAAAAAAAGTAATTGAAAAAGCTAAAAATCAATCTAGAAATAACCTGCAAAGAATGTCTTTGTGTAGCTTGTTTTCAGGTTGTAGGCCAGAACTACCCTTTTACATTCCTCCATCTGTCTGCCTGGATATTGTTATCGCATCTTTATCTCCGAATTTATCCAACAAAAAAGTTTGAAACTTTTGAAAATTATGTTGTCCGTAAAGCTGAGTTCACACCAATAAAAATTTGCGTTGTGCTTGCTGTTTGTTGAATGTGATGAGAGTCTGTGGCAGTGTAGATGGTCTGACACAACATTTATTATTGTGGTATTTTTTTGTCGTAAATATTTTTGCCGCACAGTAAATTCAACATACAACAGAATTGTTGTACTGATGCAGACCCAATAAGCTTAATAATTAAAACAGAAAATAGGGAAGCTCCAAAAATGTACCCCTTAAAAACAGGGGGTTGAAGTGTAAAACTTTTGTTCAAGGAAATTCGTCATATTAGAGTGTTAAATAAAAGAGGTGGGTGCCCGGAGTAATAATATGTAAAATTGTTTACGAATCCTTTGAGTGTTCTGAAAGCACATGGATGTAATTATATAGAAAATGATTCGACTATTTCTATAGTTTTCTCAGTTGAAGATAATTCTTCCTAGTTTGCACCTTTGACCAAATATGTGTAAAGTGGTTTGATTTTTTAGATTTATTAGTTGTAACTTTATTAATATATTATTTTTTTTTTTTCTTTTCAAAAAAAATATTATAGGTCTGATGATGCTCGTAATGGGTGAAATATAACCTACATTTCAAATTAACTACTTGTTATGTTTACCCACCTTCAAAGATCCAATTACATATTATCTAAGGTTTTTTTCCTAAATTAAAGTGTAGGGTAGTAAGAACGGAAACATATTAGAACAACAATGTTGAAGTTCTCATGTAGGATCTTTTTACTTTTTGGATTGATGTAGATGCTTAGATAATGTGTCTTCGCTGTAAAAAATGTTAAATTATTTGGTGATTAAAGGCCTTTTTTCTATTAAATTAATATAAAAGTACCAAATAGTATCTATATAACATATAAGCGTGTTGTTGCTAACTTGAAATAGAAAACTGCTGATAGAATCGGCGAAAGGAAATAATTTGAAATGTAGAGCTAAAATTTCCACAGTGTGATAAAAAGGATCCTTGACAAATGCCATTTGTATGTCGTTTTACTTACACTCTCACGGGACCTTAAAAAGCAAGAACCACTTCTGCATCACATAAGCAGACTCGTACTTTACTTATATGTGACACAAGTCTGCCGCGTTTATTCAGATCCTTATGTCACTAGCACTCTAACTCTTAAAAATAGGAGGGATTTTTTTTTTTTTTTTCCATGAGGGATTTTTCGGACATGCGAATGAATTTCCGAGTAAAAATAGTCTTGCTAGGAACTTAAGTTGTACTAAATTTGTTTCAGTTATAATGCAACAATATATTCAGGTATATTATTTCTTAGGGCTAGGAGACTAGGCCTACGAAAGATATTATAACCTAGGACCCTTATTATTTCCTAGGACCCTTATTATTTCACGTTTCTTAGTTCCGTTTGACTGTCTCTTGGTTGTTAACTCACCTTTTATAACTATAGTATTTCATCAAATGCTTCCGAAATATATGTAAGAAAAATCGGTCCGAGACAATTAACAATTAACACAAACTTTCTCTTATACCAGTTCATAATTATTTAGCCCAGTGTTTTCCATTTATTAATTTTTATTTTATTCTGGAAAATTTAATTATTATTGAATATTTAATCAAAATTTAACAAATAAATAACTTCTTCTCTGCGGGAATATGGAACCCGGCCTCTCTTTGTCCGCGTTTTAAGCTTTTTTCTCAGGAACTAGATTTTTCCCGAGAAAACGTCTTATATTGTAAGATGCGTATTTAAATGGACAATGGACTATAATCGGATAGTTTTTGAACTTGGAGCTAAAATTCGTTTCTCGATTTTGCCTCGGGGTATGATTTTTCTGAACGCATGTATGGCAAATTTTGTCAAAATCGGCTTAGTAGTTTAGGCTCAAGGCAGACAGACATTTTTTAAAAACAACTTTTTTGGACTCAGGGGACCTCAAACCGCGTAAATCCGTCAAAATAGAATTTTCGCGTCATCACAATACGTTCTTTTATGTTTATATAAGAAAGTAAAAAACTGTTTTTACAAGTGTCAACGACAGCAGCTAGTGAAAATTATTTTGAAATTAAATAATTATTGACTTTTAGGGTCAATATGAATAAAATAAGTTAAACTGAAAATCTTTCATAATTTTTTTCTCCCCACTGGAGGTAAAATCTTGTACGTACCTCGAGAGTAGAAATCACTTGCATCCTAGCGATAAATAACTGAAGGCGAAGCCGAGGCTTCATCGCTCAGAGTGCAATCATTTACTCTACTCCCTTGGTGCGTAAATAACTATTACTTATAGGTTAGTTACTTATTAATGTTAGTTTTATTATTATATATTTTTATTATTTATTATTATTATATCTTTTATTAACATTAATGACGTTTATTTAGGTACATGTATTTTTCTATAATTTATTATTCAATGTGAAGCCAAACGCTTTTTCTAGAAATTTTGGAATTTATTATTCAATGTGTTAATTTATTATTCAATGTGAAACAAACCTCACGTTTTTCCAGAGTTTTTGGGGGGTCGCGCCCTTAAATTTAGAGCTAAAATTCATTTTTCGAGTTCTCCTGTATCGGGTATGATTTTTCTGAACATCTAATTTAGTAATTCATCAGCAGTTTAGGCTCCAGGCGTCTGCACAGACAGACGAACGACAGACTTTTTTTAAAAACTAGCTTTTGGACTCGACGGGGACCTCAGAATGTGTAAATTCATCAAAACCTCAAAATCGAATTTTTGGGCCATCACAATACTTTCTCTTTATATATGAGAAAGTAAAAAACATTGGATAAGAAAAACATCGCATGATATAATCATAATTTTACTCAATGCTAATAATTTATTAATACTTTTACGATACATCAATCATTCGGAAAGTTTTGTTTTTATTTATCCCCGGAAGGGTAAATGATTTTATTTTACTTTTTTTACGTAGTTGGTGAAGTATTGTCCTATTCGGCATTGTTGTATCCTATTTTTTATCATTTGACCGCTCTCTTATACAACTTTTTCCGCAACTATTGCATGGATTCATTCAACGATGCATGGTGGCCATGGCCATATGATAAAAAATCACAGGGAAGTACTTTTTAGGGTTTCGTAGATTATTAAGCATCCACGTTATTTTATGAAATATCATTTTTGTATTTCCCTATCCTGCTCTATAGGTATGAAAATAAAAATTTAAAAACAAATTTTGGTGGAAGACCCAAACAATTTAAAACGTCCCTGTTTCGATCTACACGGGATCACAATGTTTTTATCAGTAATTACTACTAGGCACTCTCATTTTTTACCCCACTATATATTTAATGGTATATTTTTTCTCGTAAAATGAATAAGGAATTCAAAATTTAAAAAAGTGCTTATTTATTTGTAACCTATTCATTAACAGCTTTCATTGGATACCCCACTCAAAAATTAAAAAAAAAAAAAAAAATATTTGAGTTACCACATTTCTTTGAATTGCGCATGCGCATATTAAATCTTCTCTATATTTTTTATGTGTGTAGGTCAAATAGTTACTACGGTATTTCAAATCTCAACTTTTTTGCTCTAATGGTTCGGGAGATATGAACCTAAGAGCGACTGACTGACAGACACATCACCCTTAGCATAAGGGTTTCAAGAAGGATCTAAAAATCCCTATAAAAGAACAGAATAACATAGTATGGCCAACGAAAAGGAAATTCCAACACAGCTTTAGTCGGTCTTACATTATANAGTGCGCAGTTTTCGTGCCCCTCCCAAAAATATTATACTAAAAAAATTATAATTTTTTGTCAATATATGTTTTGTTTGTTAGTTGAAAAAGTTATGCTTTTTGTGTAAATCATATACATTAAATTTCATTCAATTAGTCTGTAATGTTGTTACAATTAAGTTTTCAATATATATATTATATTCAATATATTTTATGTAGAAAGGGACGAATAGTTACCTTTTATGTTTAAAGGTAATTGCAGCAAACATTTATTTATTTATTTATTTTTGGTAAATTATTATAATTTATTCTTTTTCGCCAATTTTTTAATATTGTAGAGAAATTTATAGTTCAATCTTCACATTTATGATAAATATCACTATTGAATTTTATATTTATAAGGGTTCCGTCGGATCAGATCACTTAATTATAGATGACGGAAATTAGTACCAGCGGAATAATTAGTTTCGTCAAAAATAAATTATGATAACTTATCTCTATGAGATAATCCAGATACCTTTAATATTTATGTTGTATTTTTTAAATTTTATATTGTATGGATTAAATCGTACTAATGTCCTATTATTAACCTAAATAATATAATAAATAAATTTCTTGTTTGAAGGATCTAAAAATCCCTATAAAAGAACAGAATAACATAGTATGGCCAACGAAAAGGAAATTCCAACACAGCTTTAGTCGGTCTTACATTATACATTAGTTACAAAACATTCTTTTGACTTTGACAATACTATCATATGAGCCACATAATTATTTCAACGTTGAAATATTATAACATTTAAGAAAACTTTAAAGAAATCAAGTTAAAAGCTGCAGCTCCCCAGCGCAGTTATTTCCATTCAAACAAAATAAAAATATTTATTGCAACAACCTTCATTCATAATATAAACTAGAACCTCTAAGAAATCAAACTCAGGCACATATTTCTTTCACTGTATGTAACGCACCTGATCTCCTCTGAACTTTGCTGGTACATAATGTGTAATAACCGAAACAGGAAAATTTATGGGTTGAAGATAAATAATTACAAGATAAAAAGAACTTTTTATATACTACGTTTTTAAATTTTCTGTCATAAATTATTATAAATTTGAAACCTGTCAAAATGAATAGTGTAGGTAAATATGGATATGTCAAAACAAATAAAATAACTTGCGGATTTTTCCCGAACTAACTTTCCATACAGCAAATTTGCTGAAAACGAATTAANTGTGTATTTGGAGGATCTAACCACATCTATGTCTATGTACCTCCTGAGATACCTAATATTATCTATATTGTGCCGTAATAATACCTACTCGAAATGGGCATTAATCCTATAGGGATATAGGGCATTGATAGGTACAAGTGCTTTACACATCTCATGTCCTTCTAAGTAATTGACTTGTTAAAACACATGCACAACAAACTAGTCCATGGGCCAGCTCTCCAAATTTAAGGAAATGGTATAATATACGGGTTCTAAGTTTCCTTTTCACCGCCGTTAGATAGGTCTATTGGGATGTCGAAAAACCATGATTGCCATCTCAAAATGGTAGCTAATAAGAATCGGTCCATCAATAAGCTTTTAAAAATCAACTGTTTCTCGAGAACTATTCATCCGATTTCATTACTATTTTTTTTAACTAAAGCTCGACATGCGTGCTTCAAATTTTGATACATCCACTGTTTCGGTAAAGTTAACAGTTAATTTTTAATTAAATAAATATTAAACATTTTATGAGGTTTTTGTGACAAAATATTTTTATATCAAGTTTAAAAATAAGAGATAATTAATAATTAGATAATAATTACTCTAATCAATTGTTTGTTAGATAATTACAGTAACTTTGTCTAAAACAAAAATAAATAATTAAATAAAACACCTGATAAGAAATTTTTTATGTTTTATATTTTGTGGTAGAAGAATGTTTCTCCCCCTAAATTTATTTAGTCATCCTTTATTTCGTGATGTATATATATCACAAATTAAGAACAGTTAAGTTTTTAACTGAAAAGCTACTCACAACATTGTAAGGAGCTGGGTTTCAGAAGCCTAATATCAATTATCGGTTTACTCTTTTAGCTAAAATTTATTTGTTCTATACAAGAATAAGACAACTATAAATAAACATCACTTAAAGAATTAAATATAAAAATATTAAGATACTCTTCATATTTACTTTTGATTTATTCAAGTATTAGTATACTATCAAGTAAGATTCACTTAAAAATTAGTGTAATCATTATTATTTTAAGTTAAAAAGTTTATGTGAGTTTAACTTAAACGTTTTGTTTTGATAGAGATAAGGAAAAGGCTTGAGGCACTTTCATTGTAACAAAAGTAACATTTTGCACGTGTCACGAATACTGTTTAGAGAGATAAATAATGTTGTTGTCGAGTTGAGATGTTTGTCGGACACCTAGTTGGCAAACGTTTTACTTTCATTTGTTTTTGTCTAGCCTACTACTGAAGTGAGATAAACGCACATCGATTTCATGTAGTGAAGGAAGCAATTTTTTATAGCAATTGCTTAGGCTTTCAGAAATTTCTTGGGCGAGCGTTAGCATGTGAATTATCATAATTATTTTTTACAATATTGTATTATCCCTTACCAGATTATCTAAGACTTGATGATGAAGTATACCTCTAAATTGTTATGTAGGCGTAGAGATAGTCTAGTTGTCTAGTGTGTCATTAATCCTTTGTTCTCGATCTAGTGTTTCTAGAATTTAAATTTAAGAATTGTCTCTCTTGAGAGTAATTTTTACCTGATATGAGAAGGGATCCCTCTTTCCGAACCTGAGCCTTAGTTGGGGAGACCTGTTATTCTTCCTGACTAGTCTGTGGCTGTCCATCCAGGGAGCTTCTTGTTGCGATTCTCTCAGCATTTGGTAGAGTTCCCTTAAGCCTCCAACTAAAAATAAAAATAAATAATCGATATAATATTTATTTTAATTTACTTCAATAGATGAAAAACAAATAGATTTTTTTTATTTATAAGTTTATAAATAGTAGCGTTTGCTTGCTTTTTAAAAAATTTGGTATTGGTACTTTTTTAGTATGATGTATAATATGTAAGAAATTAAGTTGTCTACTTAAAAGTATTGAAAAAAGGGAAATTGAATAAAATATTCTTATTTATTATTCAGGAAGCTATCGATCAATAAGAGGCTCGTCAGAGGAAGAAAATATTATGCATCCCCATCAATCACATAACTCTTACATGCTTCAACGCCAAAATTTGAACCATTATAAAGAATGTTTTCGGTATCAGACATATGTATATAGTTGGAAATACAGATGGAAATAAAAATTATTTCTGTGTTTTAAAAACACTCAAGTTTCGGATCTTCCTGAAAGATAAATACTTTTTTTTAAATAAAGTTAAGAGTTTTTCTCAAGGTAAAAATAAAAGTGGTTATGTACTACATTATAATCTTCTAGTCTGCAATTACTTTGCCTACCGTTTATTTATTAAAATACTAGCTGACCCGGTGAAATTCGTACCGCCTAATTAATTAATAACATAAGAAATGTATAGCTTCTACCTTTAAAAAACCTTATTTAGATAAATAATATTTATATTACAATTTGCAATATATACTTGTACGATATACACTATTGTCATAGACACATACAAATAAACAATCATTCATTTTTATTTATATATAGATTATAATATTTTTCCTATATTTTCCATTTTACCCTGAATGAAAATATGACACAAATGTACATAACAACAATAACTGTACTCTTAAAAAACTTTTCAACGATATGCATTATTAAAAATCTTCATTACTTTGATATCTGTACCCCGTACCCCTGTGCACCAAAATTTCAAACATAGTTTTAATAACTAAGAAACCTTCCCGGGAAGGCGTCCAGCGTCTAACCATTTTTCAAAGATCACCAGGCAGGCATAAGAGACAGACAGACAAACATTCATTTTTATTTATATAGACATAGTAAAAATAACTGTATTGCATAACAAACGTGCGTTCGGACTATCAGACACTATAATAGTCATAGAAAGGTTTAATGTATTTTAAACATAAATGTTTATAGTTATGACGAGAGAGGTAAATAAAAGTAACACTACAATATTGTCACCACAATTTTATATTTTTAAACAGACGCGTTCTGTTAAAAAATATAAAATTGTGGTGGCAATATTGTTTAGTGTTACTTTTATTAACCTCTCTAGTCATAACTATGAAGTGGCACCACAAAATCTCAGTCAAAACAAACAATTATTTGATACATGTTTATATCCGCAATGGGATGTCATCCGATGACATTGGAATAAGTTGAAGTCAATTTGTGTTTTGGACAGATCTTAGAATGTGAGGAAAAAACCAGATGATAGGGACTGAATTATTAGTATGGTGACATCGGACCTGGGTGAGAATCAGCCCCGGCCCCTTTCACATTCAAATTGGTGACATTTATCGGATCAAATATGTCAGCAGTCTCCCGAGAACACCTTTTTTATCCTTTTAGATTTTGCTCTTTAGATTATGCGATCCTAGGTAAATTTACCTCCAAGTCTGCATAGAGTGACGGCAAAAATAGTAGTAGCATAAAAACGAACGCCTCTTCACAAATTAAATTTTAATTTCAAAGCCAGCTTTCGGTCTCTTTGCTATCATTAGTGCTGGTAAAAGGTGAATCAAATATTAGAGAGCGAAAGAAAGTGTTTGTTTTCTCCTACGCTTAGTGTCAACTCCACTTACGGACATATTCTACATAAAACCTGTTCTACATATTCTGTATAAATAAAGACATAGTTTTCTTTGCCGACTTTTCTTGTCTTAAATCTTTATTTTTAAGAGATTTTCATTTTATTAAAATAAATAAAATAAAAATGTTGTTGTTACGGTTGTCATCATAGGTTGGCTGTCGTGTTAAAATGGGTTACATTTATATGTACTTATCATGTCACCTGGTTTTTCATTTTATTTTTTTTAACCTTTTCTACTCAACATTCAACAATACTTGAATATAGCCTTGCTTTTCACCAACGTTTTATCCTAAAGCTGAAAAGTGAATGACGTGAAAAAATCGATTTTTAAATGTAACATCCTTGATGCTAATGTATGTTTATAAAAGCTCAGCAGAAATTTCCACTTAAATACGCTAAATAAATAAGAGCTTGTTCGTCTTTACAAACCTTAAGAAATAAACAAGACTTCTACATCCTCCTCTCTTTATGAGAATGGAAGAATGAGATAAAGAGAGATTTAATTAAAATTTAAATGGTGTTTTTTCAATGCGACTGTATTATTACAGCCAAATTAGCTTAAACAGAAAAAGAGGAAGCTCTTTTTTTTTTTTTTTTTTTTTTTTTTTTTTTTTTTTTTTTTTTTTTTTTTTTTTTTT
>KZ652312.1:104505-114637 GCA_001010745.2 Gerris buenoi
AAAAAAAAAAAAAAAAAAAAAAAAAAGGAAAAAAGTTACGTAGGTTAAAAGTTGCGCTAGTATTTTTCATATTACATACATATTTTTGTTTATCTATTAGTACCAGTAAACCTTTAATAACTCGTTTGTAGTTCTAAATATAAAAGTTATATTGACTATGATTTCTCTAATAATAGTATTAGTTATTAGTGTGTTAACTAATTAATAAGTCTGGTAGTTATTCTGAGCATCTGTGTACTTCGTATTGTAATATAACAGCTTTACCATTTTTAATTTTAGCTTTATAAATCAAAATGGTCCCACAGTCTAATTATGTTATATTATAACTTGTTAAATACCTTTAATTAAAAAAAATCCAATTGAAATAAAACATTTTATGCTAAATGTGATGTTTTTTTTTAAGTTTCAAAAGAAAATTTAACAATTGCAAGTACATTTATTAACTAAAAAATATATTTTGTATTAAAATACCTTTTGGTAAACGATTTTTGAAGGAGTGGTTTTTAGACTAAGTTATACTACTATACTGGAAGATGAAACATTTTTTTTAGTTTATATCGGTTGTTTGAAATTAAAATTGTGGTTTTCTAACGGATTATCATAGGAAATTAATATTAGTCTTATCTTGAGATTGCAGGCTCCCGGGTATTCAACACTTTATAATAATCCTTCGAAATGTTGGCTAAGTCTCGTGTTCTTTTTATGTTCTTTTACCCTAGTCTTAGGAACTTATTCTCTCTTGGATTGGGATGACACTGGAAAACGAACCAATAATCTCTGATTCTTTGTAATATACATATTTTTTGCATTATTATTTCTCTCTCTTTATCATGATTATACAGATGATTTTCTTAAAAATTATCATCAAATTGTATAAACAAAGCGAAGAAGATTGTTAAAATATGTAAATCCATATTCTTTAATTCGAATCTTTATCCAATATTTCGGATCTATTTATATTTCTCGAAAATTATTATTTTTTTTTTTTTGACATGCCCTATTTTTCATGTGATATACCTACCCTTGTTTTACATGCTCTTAAAATTTACCACCACTGTGCCACCAGGTTTCCTTGTATGTTCATCTTTCTTGTCAGTGTTATTTATAATTTCCACACGCTGTCCAGGATTATACTTTCCTAACAATTTAGTTTGGGCTAAAACTAGTTTCTCTAATATGGTAATCTAATAAAGTATGTATACATATAAAAGTCAACGTATGTGTGTGTATGTTCTTTATAAAAATCTACAAATTTAATTCGATCTCGATGAAAATTTGCACACTTGACCATCAAAGCAAGGGGAAAATCACTGTCTACATGAATTTTCGAAATTTAAATTTTGGTTCACAGGGGTACGGGGTACAAGTAATGAATATATGCATTCTCTTCAGAATGCATATAGTTGTTATGTGCAGTTTTGTAATTATTTTCATGTAGGAGGAGGATAGATTTGGGATATTTGCAAATTATCTTATCAAAGAGGAGGGGGTATAGAAATAAGTAGGAGGGGTAGAATTATCTAATTAAAATAAAACTCCGTAGCGAAGCACGGACCAGCTAGTATAGTATAATATTTATTTATCTCTGTATTACTCGCTCTATTAATTATAAGTAGAAGTAACAAGGTGTCAAATCTGATAACAGAGTTTTTACCTTTACCTACCTCAAGGAAGAGAGAAAAATAAAATGTGTGGTTAGCAATAAAAATTTCAAACTGTAATAAATCAAGTGCTATTGGAGACACAAATCCAACGAAATAAATTCTGTTTATCAGAAAAGTGAAAAATGTTTATAAATGAATACAAGAATATTTTAACTTGTTTCCACCGAACATAAAGTGAGATTGAGTCAGCTTAAAAATAATGAATAATTTCGAAACAATGAAATTAAATTTTAGATTATTCAGAAAATGTGGCAGTATCGAAAAATACCCAGAATAATATCTGGAAACTCTATTTTTGCATTTAATTACGGACCAACAAAAGCTTATATTCATCCTTACTGGCTTTGTATTACATAACAACTGTAATTTCAAATATAAACTTTAAAATATTACAAATAATTACTTTTACGTTGATGTTTCCTCGTATGCGTAGTATATATAAAGAGAAAGAATTGTGAAGGCACAAAGAAATCAATTTTTTTTTTTAAATGTCTGTCGTCAGTAAAGGCTTAATTTTGGGGCCGATTTCGATGAAATTTGGCATACATGTTCAGAAAAATCACACCCCTAGGTAAACTCGAGAAACAATCTTAACTCTAAATTTAAGGTCGCTTTTACTATGTATTTAAGTTTTACGCTCCTCTAACTCTGTCGGTTCTCGGTAAGAAATATTTTTACAATCCGCCATCTTCATTCAAAATGGAGGCAATTTTTTTTACAAAATTCGGCTAGACTATATCTCTGGAACCAATTATTGTAGAGCCTTGAAATTTGGAAGTTGTTAGCTTCCTTTTATGAGAATTAAAACTTTTGTTAAAGGACTTGATTCAAGGTGGCCAATTTTGTGTCAAGATGGTGGCCTAATACGTATTTGGAAACTTTGCCTCACTGTAATTATTATTACTTCTTTGAAACGCTGAAATATAATAATTGTACTTTTTTATAATAATTTCTAAAATAATATTAATGTATACCGAGACGAGATTTTCAAAAATTTGTTTCATAAAAGGGGAAATAGGGGCAAAATAGGGAGATAATTCCGTTAATTCCGGGGTAACAGAGGAAAAAATATTTTGCTTTTCTGGAAGTTTAGTTTTTTCCCAGTAGTCGGAGAATTACTAATTTGGGATTAATGCAAATTATTTTATCCAAGAAGAGGGGGTTTAAAAACAAGGGGAAGATATTTAGGAAAAAATGTGGCATCTAGGTATTCACTCTTAGTAAAATAATAAACAAAATTACATTAAATATAACGCACACCGAAGCGAAGCACTCCGGGAATCCAGCTAGTAATTTATATATAATTTATTCGAGAGAGAAATAATATCCTCATTATTTACCATACTATTATTTGATATAAAAGTGCTGCTTATTACCTGATACCATTTCATCGACATTACTTTTAATCTTGAAGCAATAAACTGCTAGCGTGTCTTTGAAAAATTATTACATTGAGAGAAAAAATTACTAGTATAAAACATCTAATCATCTCTTATCAAATTGTACAAAGTAGGAGATAATATTTTAGTTGTTCTAATGGGAAAACAAATGTACATATTACTAAAACACACCTTTATGACTTTAATTTGTAATATTTTGATAAATTATTTTTAAATGTAATTGTATACTTTGTTCTTAATACTTTTTTAAAGGTTATAGCTGTTTAGTTTAGGATTTTATTAGAATGAGGATTAAAATGTATTCACACGTAGAGGTGAAGTGTGTTAAAGTTTGTAATATTGTATCACTTACTTTAATAAACAGCTTAAATTTGATTGTATTTCTAAACTCGGTAAAAAGTTAGAAATATTTATTTGATATATGCTTTTTCAGCTTGAAATAACTTGGCCTGGGAAAAGTAAATTAGAGAGATTTCATGTATTTGTTTTCTGTCAAGTGCAAAATACCTTGGTAAATATATTGCTGCTATAAAATATCCAAGTATAATAACAACATAGTATTAATAACATTAAAACTAAGGAGTAGTATTTGTATGTACAAAGATGTTATAATGTATACACACACATTCACTTTCATACATATATGTATATATAAACTTAAAAAAAAAATTCTATAAAATTGTTGATTTGATAATAGGTACATATCCCTGCTCTATTTATTCTCTTGCTCATATAAACGTTTTATATATACTATTTTTCTTTTATAGGTAAAAATATAGTTACCCCTCATTTTCTTTGTGTTAAATATTTAGCCTTTATTCATCCCAGAAACGAGTAAATTAAAAAAAACCTAGAATTTCCTTATTTTCAATCTAGAGTTCCTATTTTAGTAAGGAAGACTTTAGTTGGAAGTCTTAAAGGCTCTATGGCTTATCTGCCTGAAGTAAGTAGGATTTTTTCGTATATTGTCTTGTCTGGTTGGTGCTATAAACGCTAACAATAGGGTGCTTTCTAGCTTTATTAGGAAGAATTGCTATAAAGCAAAACTACGTCACATTGTATTTTACTAACTAGATTAAACAAAGCAAATGTGTCAAGGTTTTTAAAAAACTCTATAACCTAGTAAGAAACTATACCTTAACCTATACTTAAAATCTAAACCATGCGAAAAAGAAAAAAAGGGACGGCCTTCTTGGAAATTTTCCTTACCAAATAATTCCAAAATCGCGGCAGATATTAAGGTCAATCAGTAGATTCATCATTTATCTATCATGTTGCTTTTAGTCCGCCGCGAACTCTGTGGAAAATCTAACTGTTAATCTGCCCGTGGACAGCTGCTTTCTGTTTGACCTGGATAATACAACACTGCAAACCACAGAGTGGACAGACTTCTTGTTTGACCGAGCCTTTAGAAATCTTAATACTTTTTTCATCAAAAGAAAATTTAAGATTTCAAAATGATCTTATAAAATTATTCTCTATTTACTGTTATATGCTCAAAACTAACCAAGTAACCATCAAGAATTATGGGTTAATGTAAAGAGTATAGCGATTCTTTGTGTGCTTAAAGAAAATCAACAAAGTGTCTTCTTTTTGTGAGTATTTTACATTTAATCAAGTTAGAAAGACAAAGAGAATGAGTAACAAAAATTAATATAGAGCGGATTCTCTCCTCCCACTCTTGTAAAAAAGCAACTGGAGGTATAAAGTGGGCCCTATTTTCTCTAAATAACAAGAAAGTAGAACTTTAGATCTAAAATTGTTGAGAAAGTAGACCTCAACAAAAGGCCTCAGACTGATTTATTATTAAAATGGAAAGATTGAAAACTAAAGTAGGGAAAGGATTCGACAGCTCAAGTCAATTCCATGGAATTCCAGATGAAGGAAATTATTAGTTTTTACCATCGAATGATAAAAGGATAAGAACAGAAACGGAAGATAAGAAAAGGCTTACCTGGGCTGTGGAAGAGGGATAAATGGGTAATAACTTTCTTAAAGTTTAGTTGTCCTTAAAGAATCTGAAGCTTAATTAAGTTAGGAAAAGTGAAATCCCAGAGCGTAATTAACATTGTTAAATATTCGTGATATCTTAGACTTTAAACGTATTGCCGCAGAAGGGACAAATGTATGATTTACCAATATATTCTTAGTCAAAATCATTTGCCAATATATATGGTTTAAACATTTATAGAGTTTGATATTCTTTTAAAACATTTGAATACATTAAATTTAATATAATTTACGGCAGTTAAGTGCCGGTGCCGGTATACTAACGTTTAATTGTAATTGCTCTAATATGATTATTTAGGATCTCGGATATCTCGGGAAAGAGGAGAAGTAAAGAGGGACTGGCGTCATCTTGACTGTAAATTGTTTCTAATAATCTCGTAACTCAAAAATGAAATATAAACCAGAAAATAAAACTAGGAGGAATATGTTATAATCGTAATATGTACTTACATTGCAGACAGCTCCAAGTTCGTGCCTAGAGTGCATAATATGCCTACTCCTTAGTGAACCAATATATATTTTACTGCCGTTTCCGTTTTTGTATACGTTTGTATCAACAGATAGTGGTTTGTCTTAAGCAATAATCCTTTATGCAGGGTGATTCACTTTAATTTCGCTTAATTTTATATTTTTTAAAATTTCAATGGTGTTATTTTTTCCATTTTTATAGCATTTTCTTCAGCTCTACATTTGTTTTTGATATCTATGCCCCCATTCTCTACTATGACCATTGCCCATAGTGCAAATTTCCTTGAAAACGCAGTCTGAGATAACCTAGAATATTTAAAAAAATCCTTTCCCAAACTTCAATAAATACCCCAAAAATGGTTTCCCACCAACAATTCTGATGGCGGAACTCCAACCCCCTCCCCCCTCTCTGTGCACCTGTAAACTTATTGTTTTTGTAATTTTATATTTGGCAAAATCTTCTTAGCCAATTATCTATATCGTGCCATATCCTTATAAAATTCTATTTAATTTTCCAAATAAATCAACATTTATTTTTCCTTCTCCATAACATTTTTATCAGCTTTTTCATTATATTTCTTCTAACCCTTTCGTCAAGAATAGGTAATTGTAAACTGGTTGTGTTTTAGTGATGTGAGATTTAGCGATAACAAGAAGTGAGTGAGAAGCGAGTAACAGCTGACATCAATATTTCATTGCTCAGGTACTTGACTTGATACTGTGTTTTCTCGTTCCATATTCAAGAGATTCCTAGCTGGAGAAAACTCCAAGTCTTGTTCTTACAAGACCAACAGTATCATCCCTCTCAGCATAATGTTTAAAACTAAGCGGTTAAAATCAAGCCAAATCTGCTTTAGAGGCGTAATGTATTTAAAACCACCTCGAAATTTATCTTATATTTTTCAAGATCTTTAATATGTTTACAATATATACAATATGCATATATACAGGGTGTCCCAGCAGGGTTCAAAACGTGAAAAAACTACCACTAATCCATTCTTAAAGGATTTGCATTTTACGGTAATACATAAGGATTGATAAGATGAATTCTATGACTGAAAATAAGAATTTTTTATATCTTGATTTTTTTTCTTAATCCATTAGCTGTAAAATGGACATTAAGTTTTAACTTTAGCAGGTTCAGGGCTCTCCAGAAAGCAAATTGGTGCTGGGAGCGAAAAATTTACAAGAGTAAAAAAATTCTTATTTTTAGCCATAGAATCCTAGTTTGATTTAGCTTCCTATTCACTTTTTAGGGTTTCGTTTGTAAAACCAAAAAATCACAGGGAAGTACTTGCGTCCAAGTACTTTTTAGGGTTTTGTAGATGAGTAAGCATACCCATTATGTAATTATGATTTTTGGTCTTCGATCTTAAGAGTCCGGGTTCGATTCCCCGGGGGGTCACAATGTTTTTTATCAGTAATAAACCAATAAGGAATGCAAACTTTAAAAAAGCAAATATATATTTGTGTCCTACTCTTCAGCANCCATTCTTAAAGGATTTGCATTTTACGGTAATAAATAAGGATTAGATTCTATGACTGAAAATAAGATTTTTTTATAACTTGAATTTTTTTTCTTAATCCATTAGTTTAGCTGTAAAATGGACATTACGTTTCAACTTTAGCAGGTTCAGGGCTCTCCAGAAGGCAAACTCCGAGCATTCTCGGAGCGAAAAATTGACAAAAAAAAATCTTATTTTTAGCCGTAGAATCCTAGTTTGATTTAACTTCCTATTCACTTTTTTTAATTATGTATATTGTACACACTTTTGCTGAACACAGAAAATGTTCAACATAATGTTCTGGAAGCGCATTTATATAGCCAATATCGAACCCTGAAAACCGCATCTTTCTATCTATCATGGTTTCAGAGATATTTTGCTGTTCCATATTAGCTGGGACACCATTAACAGATTTTTATTATTTCGATTCTACAGATTTAACTCAATTTATATATATATTTTTGTATTCATAAAATATAAATATGTATATTAAATAAACATATTAATTAAATTGTAGACTCATTAATAGGTAGCACATTCTATTGTGTTTATAAACTTATTTACCTAATTATGTTTGATACATGTGGTGTATTTTAGTAACTGCAGCTCAAATTATAGCTTAATTCGTTAAAATAATTTACAATATTTTCAAGAAAGTTAGTACAAGTTAAATCAGAAAAGCATTTATTCATGTGTTTAGAATTTTTGGTTTAGGATTTGGGATGCCTTTGCCATTCTACTGAAATGGTTTTTAAATTATTTTTGGCCTATTACAACTTAAATTCATTTAAATTTATCATCTACTTTGTTAATTAAATTCGTTAATAATGATTAAATTATACATGAGTGTAATTTGTGTGAAATACAGCAATTCTTTTTAGGGTAAAGAGTGAAAAGAAACGGTCAACATGACGTAAGAACTATGTTGTTGCATTTAGTTTTAAAACGTTAATATCTGAGATCAAAAATAGTGGATGCTGTCACCACAGAGAAAGTTTTCACAACTCCTTTATACAGTGTTTATAGGAAGTCTGTTAGTAGAGCCCTCTTTAAAGTTAACCCAGAAGGGAAAAGGAAAAGGATGAGTTTGGAAGACCCTATTATTATGAACTCTTGCCCTAGCGCTTCATCTAACTTACATCATGCATCAAACGATAAATTAAATAGTGTATCATTCTACTCGACAAGTTTGGTACGTGAATACGAATGCGCGTGACGTCTCGACGTGAAAAATCTAGAAGTTAACATAGTCTCGATGCATTGCTGTAGTAACAGCCTTAGAATAGTCCATCTATGACAATAGTCCAGGAGATAGCGTGAAAAAAGTATCTGACTAATATCAAGCTAGAATTTTTTGTATAAGCA
Organism: Gerris buenoi; assembly: GCA_001010745.2. Taxonomy (NCBI): domain Eukaryota; kingdom Metazoa; phylum Arthropoda; class Insecta; order Hemiptera; family Gerridae; genus Gerris; species Gerris buenoi. Next base: position 112,918 of record KZ652312.1, read on the forward strand.
TTGCAATAGGCACAAAAAAAAAACTCGGTGGAGAGTGGCCATGTCCCACCCTTTTACCAAAAACCAAGACAACGCGATTTTCATAATCCTGAGTACGAAATTAGTTAGTAGACTAAAAATCAAATTGACAGTTCGTCACTTAATAGGTTAGTTAGTAAAATATTACTCCAAATCAAAAAGGTCTCATATTAAGTGACCGACTATCATCAACTTGATGTTTGGTCTACTAAGTTAGTAATGAGGATCATGAAAATCACATTGTCCACCAAAATGGGTGGGACATGGCCGCTCTCTACCGGTTTGAATTTTTCAAATGCCTAAAAGCCAAGCTATGTCCCACAGACGAACATAACCGGCCACATTATTCTTAAAAGGCCCCAAAACTACTTAACTCAAAATTCTAGCTTGATGTTGGTCAGACTCTTTTTTGCACGCTATTTCCTGGACTACTAGTTTTTTTAATAGAAAAATAATATATCATGACAAGCTTAAAATAATAAATCTTCAAAATAAAATATTAATTAATATCTCTTTTAATTTATTAAAGCTTTTACTCATAATTAAATATTTGAAATTATATATTTTTTTATAATAACTTACAATTCTGTTTACTATCTATATATATAAAACTAAGAGTGACAGTGACTGAATCATCTCTAATTCTCCTTCTTCCCATTGACATAGAGATTTGAAATTTGGTACATAGATAGAATGTACCATGAACAGAAAAGTGCGGCCATTTTTATTTCGATATTTGGCCGCCATATTGAATTACAGCTGCCATCTTGGATTTATTCACATTCTATTATCTCAACTTCAATTGGACCTAGAGATCTGAAATTTGATACATAGACGTATGGTAGCTAAAGAAGAAAATTAAAGGTACTTTAACTTCAAAATATGGCCACCATATTGGATTTAATCAGATACTATTATCTTAGCTTCCAGTGGATTTAAAGATCTTAAATTTGTTACATATACTTATTGTAACTAAAATTGAAAATTGAAGGTAGTATAAAACAAAAATAATTGAAAATGCATAAAAAAAATATATAACCTACTTTTACTGAAATACGAAATTATGTAACAATAAAGATATATTAATTATATTGTTTTAATTATTATTTACACACAAGCGCACCGATCTGGCTAGTATTAATATAAAACTGTTTTATAATTATTTAATTTCTTATAATTTTTAAATAGTCCAGTCATTTTAAGCAAAAAAGGGCTGTTTACAAAAATGAGTCATACAAGCAAGAGACTTTGTACAAATTATCTCTGCGGCATCCTGATTGAAATCCTATGAAGTCTCCGAAAAAAAGTTGTGCTCAAGCCGCCATCTTGGAAAATAGCGGCCGAAATACAGTTTTTTGCTTCTACTAGTCTAACTATTAGGTTTAAGAAAAAAATGTTCAAGTAAAAATGGTTTATTATGTAATTATCTATACATTTGGTCCTATTCATTATGTTGCTAGGATCAATGGGTGAAGAGATACAGAGGGGTTATAATAATAATATAAAATAATATTCAGTACAGAAGTATAGACTACACTTATAAAATAAGTGGCCTAATTTATGGTTTTTTGGGTCGCTAAATACGAATTTTTAACTTCCATCCCGAAATTCCCCCCGAAACCCCCAAATTTTGTAATGGGACCCCCTAAAAATAGTGTTTTTTTTTTTTAAAATAAATATATGCGTTTGTTTTTTGGGAAAA
>KZ652312.1:115529-130765 GCA_001010745.2 Gerris buenoi
AAAAAAAAATAATTGAAGCGAAGGCAGCTCTAGAGGTTGCATCCTTAGCAAGTTCTAGCCGCGCTAGTGAAGGTTCCCAACGCTTAAGTGATGTGTCAGAGGGTTCCTTAGATAGGGTGACACGATGGTTATACGCAGACCCGACAGACTACGACGCACGCGTAGACACCACTTGTATACCCTGTCCGAAGATCAACGATGCTCATTTGCTGGACTCTGAAAGGGACAAGCGAGACACAATAGGGAAAAACGAAGCAAGCGAGATGACTAAAGCAGTTACATTAGCGATGGAGTCTTTAACTAAGACATTAAAAAAAGCAATTGGACCCAAGCTAGATACCATTCGTTTCGGAGGTAAATCAGACGAGTGGCCTACCTTTATAACTGCATTTAATAGGATTAGAAAAAACTATGACAATAATGAAAACCTGAACAGGCTTCTGTCATGCCTAACTGGGGATGCGTTAGAAGCTGTCCGTCCGCTTTTCGTGTCCTCAGAGAACGTTGATGCGATTATTAAAACCTTAGAAATGTTATATGGAAGACCTGAGTTTATTATTGAATCTATGCTAAATAAAATACAACTCATGCCGATTGTGAAAGAGGACGATCCGAATACTTTAATAAAATTTTCGATTACTGTACAAAATTTTACAACTACGGCGACTTCGTTGAACATGACAGCTTATCTTACTAACCCGATGCTTGCAACTCAACTGGCCAACAAACTACCACACGGCTACAAGTACAGTTGGGCAAAATACGTCAAAGAAAATAGTTTGACTGTACCGACTTTGACTGACTTCGCTAGTTGGCTTGAACGGGAAGCTTCAATAATGAACTTGTACCATAGACCTCTTCCAAGCACAAGTGAAACCTTCAGTACTGTACTGACTGATTCTGAAAAGGCCAATGAAATGAACTGGGCCGTTAAAACGACCTTTGGACTTTGTTCAGGTGACCATGATCATAATAAATGTCAGGAATTCAGGGATAGCGATGTAGAAAAAAGATGGCAAATGGTTACTCAGAGAAAGTTGTGTTTTTCTTGCCTGCAGTTCCACCAAATGATAGCCTGCAAAAACAAAAAGGTTTGTGGGATTAATAAGTGCCAAAGATACCACCACCGTCTTCTCCATAAGGATGAAACAACCAAACATATAGTTCGATCAAGTGAATCTCATGAGAACCAAACGCGACTGACTGCCCTTCACGAACCAGTTAACACCATAAGTGAAAAAATGACGTCTAAAGTACTGCTGAAAGTCTGCCCAGTCATCCTATACGGGGAAAACAAAGAGATAAAAACCTATGCTCTCCTTGATAATGGTTCAACAACATCACTTCTAGACGCTCAAGTAGCTGAAGAATTAGGACTGAAGGGCGAAGAGGAACCACTTACTACTTACTTGGCCAATTCAACTACACATTCGGAAGTGCAATCGAGAAAGGTCTACCTGCATATAAAAGGGTTATACGAAGACAAAGTGTACACTTTTGATGATGTGCACACCATGAGACGACTTGACCTACCTTTGCAAGAAGTCAACGCTGTAAAGTTAAAGAGGCGGTGGGAGCATTTGAGAGTATTGGGACAACCCCTTCCAGTTGCCGACATTAAGCCTAAATTACTGATTGGACAAAATTACAGCGAGCTCCTCCTACCAAGAAAAATCATTGAAGGACCATCGAAATCACCAACCTTATCGTGGACAAAGCTTGGATGGACACTTCATGGAAAGACAGATGAGTTCGCAGGGAGAATGAATCCGGATNTGTTCTAGGAATGTTCCAATGTAAAAAAAGAAGTTTCGACAAACTTAGTTTAAAAGAAGCAACGTTGTTTTACTAATGTGCATGTTCATGTAAGTAATTAGTTAAATTATGACTAATGTTAGACAAGGCAGTAAAACTCACAAAAGTTTTAAAAAAGTAGAGAAAAAAAAATGTGCTAGGGAAGTAGTTGGAACTTAGTACTAAAGTTAAATCGCTCTTTTCGAACTTAAAGCATTTGTGCAGGGAAAAAACTCATTTCGAGCTTTTACTGTTTTTATATAACATATGTTTTGAGGGTCCACAGATTCATTTAAACTTTACTAAAGTGAAAAAAATGACGTCTAAAGTACTGCTGAAAGTCTGCCCAGTCATCCTATACGGGGAAAACAAAGAGATAAAAACCTATGCTCTTCTTGATGGTGGTTCAACAACATCACTTCTAGACGCTCAGGTAGCTGAAGAATTAGGACTGAAGGGCGAAGAGGAACCACTCACTACTTACTTGGCCAATTCAACTACACATTCGGAAGTGCAATCGAGAAAGGTCTGCCTGCGTATTAAAGGATTAAACGAAGACAAAGAGTACACTCTTGATGATGTGCACACCATGAGAAGACTTGACCTGCCCTTGCAAGAAGTCAACGCAGTAAAGTTAGAAAGGCGGTGGGAGCATTTGAAAGTATTGGAACAACCCCTTCCTGTTGCCGACATTAAGCCTAAAATACTGATTGGACAAAATTACAGTGAGCTTCTCCTACCAAGAAAAATCATTGAAGGACCATCAATCACCAACCTGGAATCACCAACCTTATCGTGGACAAAGCTTGGATGGACACTTCATGGAAAGACAGATGAGTTCGCAGGGAGAATGAATCCGGATTTCACAATGGCGAGCAAAATAAATAATCTCCATTTACTCTATTAATAGACACTTATTTCTACATCTCAATAAGTTCTTAAATGTGTTTTTATCTATAGTTTTTCTAAACACCATTAATAAATTCTTAAGACAGTCATTTCTAAATCAGGGTCAGTCATTTCTGTCTTGGAATTTTTAAATCGGAGACATAAAAAAAATTCGTTCTTCAAAACTGTATACCTTAGTAGTGCCCTTCAATAAGTAATTTAATTCAAGTTCTTCGGTAATTCTGAACTAGAGGCTTTCCTTATCTAAATCCAATTTATAATTGATTTTACCCTTTTAACCTATCATAGCAGGTTTATGTTTATTCAGCTTGCTCCAAGGAACAATGAACATTCAGATTGTTGGTGAAATTCCCTTCAACTTCTGATGAGTCTTGTTGGACCTGATAATTACTCCATTTGAAAACGTTGTCTTGGCAACGGCCTCCTTGTAGAATTGTCATATACACATTGAAATCAATAAGATTTTAATTCATTCGGTGAACCAACCTGAATTTTAAAAATACAGATTTATTTACTACTATGTTAAATTGAAAATTGGCTGGAAAGTGACCTTACGTATAAGTCATATACCGATTAGATTAAAAACGGACAAAGGTAAGTCATTTGCATTATGATTTCTATGTAAAACGAAGTTTGGTAAGGGAAGCTATTTGATCGTTCTGAAAAACAACAATTTTTTATGTATTTTATTTTAAAATTCCAAGACTGAAATTTGTTTTAAGTATGAGAAAAAATTTATCTTGTTCGACTCGTGTCTTTTTGTCTGCCTGTCGCTCATTTTTTGCGAACCAACATATCTTAATAGCTACTCGTCCGATATTAATGAAATTGGGATGGTAGGTCATAATTAGGCCATTGTTGGTACCACAATACACCCATAATGAGTTTCAACCCCTCTGCGCCCATTCGTTTCTGTTCCACGTACGCCTAACATTTTTTAAGTATACCATCTAATTTTAATCAATAAAATTTGGATGGTTCGTCGAAAGTAGCTCGTAGTTAGGCCTAGATTAATTTAAACCGTCTCCGCTCTTTAAATTTTGCTAAATAGGTACTTAAATTGATATAAAAAATCCAAACAATTTGGACAGATTTTGGAAACGGAGTAAAATTAAATAAATTTTACCATGATAGTTTTAAAAGCATAAAATCATTAAAGATACAAAGAGGACGCGAGGAAGCTATGTGCCACACTACTTGATAGACATTTTTATCATTTGTTTTATCACATAATCTTGAGGTTTGAATTATTCTGTTTTACAAAAATGTAAAAGAAGCAAAGTAAATATTGAATATTTGAAATCCCAACAAAAAACACTTGCCTAAAAAAAATATGCTATCTCGCGTAAAACTTTGTGAGATCATTGGTTTAGCCAAGTCTCCCCCTGTCCAAGTAAGTTCTACTAGACTTAATACATCCAGTACAAGTAAGGGATGTTGTTTGTTCGTACCCCCTCTCTATTATCTGTCTGTCACAAACTTAAACTATTCTTTTCCCAATCACTTTACATGTTTAAATTTAAAAAAACCCTTTCTGACTTAGAAATTACTCAGCTCTTATATCTCAATAGGTTAAACCGTGTGTTGTTATTTAATTGATATTTTTCCTATTTTTATGTTAAGATTTAAAAAAAAAAAGAAAAAAGAAAGAAAAAAAGATATGCAGTGTCGTTGCTAATAGCTACTTGAATAAATGTTTTAAAATTTTACTACAGACTTAAAACGTGTTCTAGGAATGTTCCAATGTAAAAAAAGAAGTTTCGACAAACTTAGTTTAAAAGAAGCAACGTTGTTTTACTAATGTGCATGTTCATGTAAGTAATTAGTTAAATTATGACTAATGTTAGACAAGGCAGTAAAACCCACAAAAGTTTTAAAAAAGTAGAGAAAAAAAAATGTGCTAGGGAAGTAGTTGGAACTTAGTACTAAAGTTAAATCGCTCTTTTCGAACTTAAAGCATTTGTGCAGGGAAAAAACTCATTTCGAGCTTTTACTGTTTTTATATAACATATGTTTTGAGGGTCCACAGATTCATTTAAACTTTACTAATGAAAATAAAGCATAAAACAGGGATTGCAAGGCTAAATTAATTCTAATAGAATCTATTTATTTAATTATGCTCGTGTTTGAATGAGTAAAATAAAATTCAAGGTAGAGTTAAAACGTTTATTTTATTGTTTTTAAATAAACAAAATAGTTTACTTACAAAAATGAAACTATTTTTGCAATGCCAAGGGTATTTTATTTCCTAATTTATTTATTTTTTATTAAATTAATAATAATGAAGGTATTTCAGTAATAATGAAGGTATTTCAGTAATAATGAAGGTATTTCATTATTTTATGTTTTAACAACCAATTTCATTTGTAAGTCATCAAGATGTATTGTGTTGAAGTATTTATGTTAGAATGGTATGCACTCGATATGAACAGTTGATTATTAATTGATTTATATGAAATTAATTTAAATGTTCTATTAATTCAGCAATATATAGAAATTCCTTCTTTTCTGACTCATTAAATAAATGTTCGAGGATTTACGCTCCTCGAAATTGTGAACAGACATTCGGTAATTACCAAAAATTCATTTACAGTCTATAAGATTAGAGTTGGCACAATCAAAAGGCGGGAAAATTTTGAGGGAAACGATTTTATTGGTCCCTCATGTTAAATGCAACTTCAGAAAAAAAAATGCTCTACTCTACCCCCGTTCTACAAAAAAATATAACATAGCAACACCGGTTTTCCCTTTTTATAACCCCATAACTACCTCCACGTTTGTTGTTTCCCGCCTTCGATTGTGCCAACTCTAATCTTATAGACTGTAGTTACTTTAAAAAATAATTTAGTTTAATTATATTTCGAAAATCATTAAAATTATTATTTATTATATCCTGGAAGATGCAATTTTAACTACATTACATGACTACAATCTAACTTTAGTAACATAGCTAAAAATACAATAATTACAAGATAAAAAGAACTTTTTATGTACTACGTTTTTAAATTTTCTGTCATAAATTATTATAAATTTGAAACTCGTCAAAATGAATAGTGTAGGTAAATATGGATATGTCAAAACAAATAAAATAACTTGCGGATTTTTCCCGAACTAACTTTTCATACATCAAAATTAGCTGAAAACGAATTAAATTCTGCTGAAAAAAAAAATGGCTAAAAGTATTGAAATAATGCATTGTCATCGTGTNTGAGCTGTTCTGTAAGTTTCAAATGTCTAGCTATTCGGGATGTTAGTTAAAATTCGATTGCAAGATTTGTACCGGACAAACAAGAAACCAAGTTAATAAAAACGTAGTAAAATAAAAAAAAAACTTATAAACACAAAAATTCTGTTTTAAATGCATTCCAGTAGGAAAAGTTAAAATCATAGTTATTTTTCTTCCAAGCATTTCGGTAGGACAATAGGTAATGGTAAAATAGAAGAAATTTTATAGCATAAAGGCCTTTTCAGGAAGATGTAAAAACTTATTTTTATCTCGCACCACTGGAACCTTTTAATATTCCCGGAAGATTTTTGTCTATGTCACTGCGCCGTTTCCGACAAAAATCATTTTATTTTTCTTTTTTTTTTTTCTTTTTTTTTTCCTTTTTTTATTACCGGGAATCAAAGAGCGAAAGAATCGAGAAAGGGTAGATAATAAATAGTTGTTACCTTCCTAGTTACCATCTCGATTGGCCCTAATATTATTGTAACAAGACCATAAGTTAATTTTTAGGGTTTCGTTGGTCAAAACAAAAAAAAGAAACCCTTATAATTCAGTTCCTGTATCTGCCTGTCACTCTGTACGGTTCCAATAACTTTTGAATCAAGAGACAAAAACATGAAACACAGAAAAAAAGCGAACTAAAAATTATTAGCTGTACAAATCCAAAATAGCGGATAATTCAAGTCATGCCTAAAAAAATTGGAGAGGGGTATCAAATGAAAATAGATTATAGAGATGAGTACGAAATGAGCACGGAAAATGTTTAATTTTCCACGTAATTTTGTCAAAAAACATCAAAATTTTACGTGCCCCCACCTCCCTTTAAACTATATTTATGCTTTTACTACATAATAATAAAATATAATATAAAAATATAAAATAATAATAATATAAAATATAATAAAAAATGTGCGGTCTGTTGGGCCATAGAAAAATCAGAATAGCAATTCGATCTGATTAACTGGGAATCGAAAATGGCGCATAATTCCTGTCACGCGAAAAAAAAAAAAATGTTGAAAAGTAGCTTAATAGGTTTTTATCTATTTATCTATTTTTTTTCCGAGGGGCTTTTACACCCGAAGACGCAAGCCACTTGGGCTCATAGAACAAACCCGGGTTAGGGACCGAAATCTTCACACACTCGAAACTCGTGTGAAGATATTATGGTCATTAACCATGACTCCCCTTCTAGTTGTATAACAACCAAGAGTGTCATCATCATGGTTTCCAAGCCGAAACCTGGTGGCGACACTCTTTCGAGGAGCTTTCCATTTGTTTAAACAATGCTGAGTGGACATTGAGTGGGGGGCCCGGTCCGGGAATCGAACCTTTCTGACCCGGCTAGAGACTGCTTAACTTGCCTTATCGCTAGGCGAGAGCTCTAGCCTCCGAATCACCCAGACCCCCAGCTTAATAGTTAATTTCAACTGCATGCTTTACTTTAATATAGCTAATTTGACACGTTTTTCTTCGTATATAAAAAATTTAACAATTTTGACAGTTTTAAATAAAAAGTGAGAAATAATTAAATAAATTCAGGGCTTGTAGTGATTCACTGAAAGTCACTTATTTTGACGAGAGTCACTTTTTTGTCACTTATTTAGAAAAAAGTCACTGAAAGTCACTTATTTTGACGAGAGTCACTTTTTTGTCACTTATTTAGAAAAAAGTCACTGAAAGTCACTTATTTGGGCTTGCAAGGATACATTTTTTATTTTTTGTAGTATTTTAAATACAAAACTTATTTTTTAACTGTTTTTCATATTTTGTAAGCTCATCATACTAGTTGATCTCAAATTGTTAAGTTTTATTTCTTTATACATATTATGTTCATTATTTTTATTTTCAAAACTAAAGATTATTTGCCTATATTCAAAGGCTAGATAAAAGTAAAATGTTTTTCCATTATAGTTTAGTTTATTTATTATGTATGTTACCGTACTACAAGTTTCTTTTTGTCAAGTATTAGCTTTTTATTTAATTGGGTACCAGTACCATACATAGGGTGGGCCAAAATAAACCGCACTTTTTTTTTATTCCTCTGTCCCAATGCCCAGGGCAAGTTCGTTGGGCAACGTTATCCGCCCAAGCAATCAAGGCAAAGCTCGCGTAAACGTAAGCTTCAAATTTAAAATTGGAATTTTTGGACGGGAAAAAATTCTAACTTCATCTTTTTAATGAGACAAACAACTTTTTTTAATAGATTTTTTTAGTAAAACAAACATCGACACTGCTATGAAGTGATGAAGATCGCTAAATTTATTAAAGCGGACCAAAACGTTAAAATAAAGAAAACGTTTTTACCGATATTTAAATGAAACTTTGTATACATCACCTGTACATTTGAAACAAGCATGTAAAATTTCAAACTGATACAAGCAGAAGTTTTTGTAAGTTAATGATTTATATTTTTTATTTTAATATTTAATTGGAGTAATATGCCGACGGAGTCTGAGAGGACGGTTCTTTTTCGTTCTACAACCATCTGCTTTAACTATAAATTTATCATTAACTTTTTTCTCAATATACAATACATTTTTTATTGAAAGACGCTCGCTTCAAAGATAATGAAAAGCTTTTCATTTAATTTTGCCTTAACTCCGCTAGTACAAATAGTTAGTTACTTTTAATTTTGTCTCTTTTCTAACTCCACCATGTATAAGTAGTTATTACTGTGATTTTATAATTTATATTTAATGAAAAGCGTAAGGAACTTCGTACCTATCGGGTGTCCCACGACACGACACGTATTATTTTACTTTCAAGTTTAGTTAGTTCTGACGAGCAAACATTTTTTCTGCCTCTAATTTCAAAAATTCCTAGACAGAAATCCGTTTTAGACATGNTATTTTTTGTACTTCTTTATGTTGTGATGAAAGTTAAAATAAAAATAACTTTAAAAAATTATTTAAAAAAAAAATAAAATAAAATAAAAAGGTAGGGGGAGGATGGGGAGGGCTTTTTTAAAATATTTTATTCCGAACACCCTCCTGATTGTTTTATTTTGTTTTGCGTACAGTTACGGGTACACAAAATCAAATTACAAAAATCAGTTTAAAATGTTTATAATTGCATTTGTTTAACAGTGCTAAACAACAAAAAGTAACTAAAATAATTTTTTTTTACTTAAAATTAAGTCACTTAAAGTCTCTTTTTTGGGGAAAATAGGTCACCTAAAAGTCACTTATTTTGAAAAAAATAGTCACTAAAGTCACTTAATTTTGAGGAAAATCTGCTACAAGCCCTGTAAATTTGACAATAATAGGTCCTAAATCGCCATAGGTCAGGAAATACTGGACTGGATGGTGCACTGTTGTGACATCCATGTGTGGATGTCCTGTAAGACTCTCTCTCACATCATGTTTAAAGACCTTCTGTTACCGTCTTATTCAATACCATATAGGTGCATTGACTGTTGTTAATTATGATGTTTCTTTCCATTATACTAAAAGCATTTTTGTAGATTTATAAATATATATATAAAAAGTCTAATGTAAAAAAGATATCTGCCTTTTGATGAATTATTCAATGGAAATATATATTCTTTATGAGAGGTATACACTTAAAAAAAGTAATATATATTTATATTTTACACTCCCATACAAAAATAAATTAATAAATGCATATTTATAAGAACTTTATTAAATTAATTGAAAGATAGTAAAATAAAAATAATTTATTACCCAGCATGAATTTTAGTATTATGTAAATATTTTGCAGTATATCGAATGAGTATATAAATAATTTATTTTATCCACTATATTAAATAAATCGTACTTGGTAATTTAGTGTTTTGCTTCCGAGCTGACCAAAGATAGAGAATGCTATGCGACCGTTTTGATGAACAAAAATGTATGTTTCCGATTTTAAAAAATTTTCAAGATAGAGTCCGTTTCAGACATTAGGGAACATTTATGGTATGGTATCCGTTTGTCACTCAATTTTTGCGAACTAACACATCTTAAATACTGCTTCTCTGATTTTAATGAAATTTAGATAATAGGTCATAGTTAGCCTATTATTGGTCCCTTATAAGTTTCAACCTTTAGCGCCTATTTTTTTCTCTTCCACATGCGCATAAACATACATTTATTTACACCTATATCTTTAAAAGTATAATCATCTGTGTTTTTTTTTTGGAAGGTTTGTCCAAAGTAGCCCGTGGATAGCCTCAGATTAATTTAAACTTTTTTCACTCTTAAAATTTTGCTAAAAGATACTTTTAATCGTGTAAAAAAAGAAAAAAATACTGTTTTAAAAATGCGGAGAAATAATTTTTAAATATTAGAGAATATTGGGTTGTGAAAGCATAACTTCAATAAAATACGTGATAGGAAATGAGGAAGCTATGTGCAATACTCATTGGCGCACAATTTTTTAAATTTATACCTAAATGAAGTTGCTCCATTCTCCCTAATGGGCAACTTCAAAGTCAAGGGGGGCAAGTCCAAGTTGCCTTTTAACAATAAACTGACCTTTTTAGTATGAAAATTAGATAATAATTAATTTTGTACCTGTTTCAGGCACTAATGTGAATATGAATAAACGTCTGAGCTTTACAATTAGATTAATAGTTATTTACGCAACAAGGGAGAGAAGTATGTTTTCCGTCTCGAGGTTAAGTTTTCTCCTGAGGCAACGCCGAAGGAGAAAACTTCATTAGCTCCCGAGGCCGTAAGGCCGAGGGAGATAACTGTAGTATTAGCTCTCGAGGCTTGCCGAGAGAGATAATCCCGAGAGTAGAAATACTTCGATCCATGTTGCGTATTAAATTTTATCTACGACTAGTGCACCATGGGTAATAGCTATTAAGTTTGTAAATATAAAAGTTTTACCTACAAATTCACGCAATTTAAACACCTTAAACTGATATTTAGTTACTTGATTTATTAAAATAACAATTCTTATACTAAATATATACGTTTTTAATTTAATTACGTTTAGTTTGTTTTTAATTTAAAGACTTTGTATGATAACCTAAAGTAACCTTCCCGAAAAAAAGTAAACAAAACAGCTAAAAAAACAACATAATACTTAAAATTTACCTAAAAAATACCTTTTAAGTTGGTATGACTGTTTTTTTACTCCCAAGGGAGGGAACTAACACTTCCCTCCATGTTATTAGCAATGTAAAGTCTACTTACAGTGCAAGTCGTAGATAAAATAATTTTTTAACGCTGAACATTTATGCCCACTAAATGTATAAAAGTCCCCATAGTTAATAAAAGTCTAGTATTTGATTTATTATTATTTTTTGAGATAGTTTGGTGTTTTATCCAAATTTAAAAGTATTGTAAATTTAATTTAAAGGAAATTATTAGAGAGAGTAGAATTATTTGCACTATAGCTGGTTTTTGTACTAATACATTTTTCATACTTATAAATCTTCTGATTCAGGTTTTGATTTGTAAACCGTTATTTATACAACTAACTAGAGCTAACAGTTTAATTATTAACTCAAATAAAACACTAGTTCAAACAATTTTGATATTGATCTTTATAAATAAATTTAATTTTGAGAGAAGTTTCCTTCAAATCTTATTAAGTCTATACTGGTTATAAAATACATCTTAATTTAAATATGTTTTAGTTCATAATTATAATTATTACCGACCCACACAACTCAATGAACTATAATTATTTATGAATTTATTATTAAGAAAGTTTTATGTATGATAATTGAAATATTTTTTTTTCTAAGAATGCTAGAAACAAGATTAGCTAGAGCTTCTTGCGGAGCGTGGGGTGAAGGCCAGTTACAAATTATACGAATAAAAGGGTGAAAAATTCATATTTTATATAAAAAAAGCTTTTGTTTATTAATTCCTTGATAATGTGTTATTATAGAAAAAATACACCACAATCTGTAATTCCGCAAGAACCTATTTAAATTTTTTAATTAAATTCTTGTAATTTTTATTTGATCTGACTATTTCTTTTATCTTTGAATTCTATTTGCTTATATCAGGACAGCTTTAATAAATCTTATTCCGTCTAATTACTGTGTATAGGGGGATCAAGCAAAAGCACAGAATTCTGTTTAATGGTCCTGTTGGCTTAGCCAAGGAAGCTTTTACACTCGGGTAGCTTCAATCCTATCAGTTCATTTAACTGAAATTTATAATTGAAAGTAAAGAATCGATAAAGTGGAGTAATCGAAAAGTGTATTACTTATGTTGTAAATAAAATGATAGATCCTCTTTTTAACTTGTAACAAATTGTAATTAACACAGAAAAAATTATCTATAAATGAAAATTCTCGAAAATTTAAAATTGATGTAGTGAATGCGACAACTACAGTTACTTAAATAACATTTTGTTTAGAAAAAAGTCCTATCTCTGAGGTAATACCATAGATGTACTTACATATGATTAAACAAGTAGGTATATTTACAATGTTTATTTTATTTATTAACGAAAATGCAAATTGTTTAAATACATGCATATTTATTTAGGACTTAGATATTTAAAGGCTTTGTGTCATTTCTGTGTGTGTGATCAAAGTGTTATCTCTAAAAAACATTGGGGTTTTAAAAAGTTCTTGAACAAAACATACGACTCCACAATTAGGAATTAAGGAATTTAATAAACAAGAAAAATGAGTTTTAATTATTATCTATAAAAATATATCGTCGTAATTTTATNACACAGAGGTTTGTCTCAGTAGGACCAAGCGAGGGATGAAGGCTAGAAACAAGATTAGCTAGAGCTTCTTGCGGAGCGTGGGGTGAAGGCCAGTTACAAATTATACGAATAAAAGGGTGAAAAATTCATATTTTATATAAAAAAAGCTTTTGTTTATTAATTCCTTGATAATGTGTTATTATAGAAAAAATACACCACAATCTGTAATTCCGCAAGAACCTATTTAAATTTTTTAATTAAATTCTTGTAATTTTTATTTGATCTGACTATTTCTTTTATCTTTGAATTCTATTTGCTTATATCAGGACAGCTTTAATAAATCTTATTCCGTCTAATTACTGTGTATAGGGGGATCAAGTAAAAGCACAGAATTCTGTTTAATGGTCCTGTTGGCTTAGCCAAGGAAGCTTTTACACTCGGGTAGCTTCAATCCTATCAGTTCATTTAACTGAAATTTATAATTGAAAGTAAAGAATCGATAAAGTGGAGTAATCGAAAAGTGTATTACTTATGTTGTAAATAAAATGATTAATCCTCTTTTTAACTTGTAACAAATTGTAATTAACACAGAAAAAATTATCTATAAATGAAAATTCTCGAAAATTTAAAATTGATGTAGTGAATGCGACAACTACAGTTACTTAAATAACATTTTGTTTAGAAAAAAGTCCTATCTCTGAGGTAATACCATAGATGTACTTACATATGATTAAACAAGTAGGTATATTTACAATGTTTATTTTATTTATTAACGAAAATGCAAATTGTTTAAATACATGCATATTTATTTAGGACTTAGATATTTAAAGGCTTTGTGTCATTTCTGTGTGTGTGATCAAAGTGTTATCTCTAAAAAACATTGGGGTTTTAAAAAGTTCTTGAACAAAACATACGACTCCACAATTAGGAATTAAGGAATTTAATAAACAAGAAAAATGAGTTTTAATTATTATCTATAAAAATATATCGTGGTAATTTTATTTATTCAGAGAGCTATAATATTTTCTCCAGGCAAGAGACTAAAAATAAAATTTTAATTTTTGTTATGCACAAAGATACTTAAATGTAAATTACTTATACAAGGAAAACTAAAAAAGACCGAAGTATAAATAAGCGAGAAGCAACTTATGCAAACAAAGAAAAAGGATGTACAATAAGGAAAAAATGATTAATACAGCTTTAGCTTAAAAAAAGTTAAACAGATTATATAAAGTCTTTGGTTCCAGAGACTTAATTACCATTTAAATTAAATAATCTGTAAGATACGGTGACTTTAGATTTCAATTATAACGCTTTGTTAGCATACAAGTCATGTAGGTTGACTTTTTTTTATGAGGAGAAAAAAATTATAATAATAAAAATTGTATTCTCCAAGAAGGGATGCTTTTTTACCTTGGTGATAATCTTGCCGAGATTTTGAAATGATTTATGGCACTTCCATTACTGAAGTAAATTAGTTATGAAGTAATAACTAAAAAATAGTAACATAGTTTTTTTCTAATAATACTGATGATTTTCGGTTTAATCTATATTCATTTTCTTGTCTTTTTACAAATAATATTTTAACGATAATGCTATTTTTTTTAATAATCATTTACAGCTAATGTTAAAACTTTTGTCATTAGATATATTGGATTCTGATCGATTCATGGTTAATTATAATTTTTTCATTACTATTCATTCCTCGAAAATTCCAATCTTCAAAAACTTGTAACTATTATTTATCATTTACCGGATCAAAATAAATTAACTATACTAATACCAGTTTTTAAGCTTTCAATTAGCCAGTTATTTCAATTTTTGGGTGTGAAATATGATAATTTAAAGTATATTATGCGTAGTTTGTATAATAAAAAAAAATAAAACAGGAATTTCTCTTAAGAGTATTTGAGTTCATTCTCCTGAAAGCGCTTACGCCTAGTTTATTCCCTCTACTCTGTCTCCTTGTGTATGGTTTGGGAGCACCATAAAGAAAAAAACGCTAAGACCTAGCTTTGGACCTGTTAGACACTGACTTCCTAAAGGCGTAATTTACATCTCCCTGTAATTTTAGAATATGAGTTTCTCAGCACAAATGAATGTTTTAAACAATTTATGGCTGCGCGCTATGTTACATTAGAGAAGGTTGCTGTGATGCTTAAATTAACAAGTTAATTGCCACCAGTCCACAAGAAGGTTGTTTAAAATTTAAAGATATTAAGGACAGAAAGGGTTTCTACTTCGCAAAT
The DNA here is from genome assembly GCA_001010745.2 of Gerris buenoi. Lineage (NCBI taxonomy): Eukaryota > Metazoa > Arthropoda > Insecta > Hemiptera > Gerridae > Gerris > Gerris buenoi. The sequence goes on from KZ652312.1 coordinate 130,332, forward strand.
GAGTTGTATTAAATCATTTAAAATTTTTTATGAAACTGATTTTTTCCCCTCTTAAATGATAAGCTCGTAATTTAATGCAGCGTATAATTCTTGTAATGTAAAATATATTTACCATCATAGTCGGGTGATGAAGCTGCAGATGTGGTCTGCAGAGTTACGAGGAGGAATAGAATTCCCACCAAACTGATAATGGCTGTACACCTTAGTCCAACCTGCATTCTGAAACATTAAATAATTTCCATTTATTTTAAATGACAATTCAACATAGGCTGTTGGTTATTTAAATGCATTTTCTTATGCAGGCTATGAAGCATGTGTGGAAAAAATTCTACGACCGTAAATTTATGAAGGTCCGCAAGCTATAACTGGTATCCTAGTCTGTGGCCAAAGTAGGTATATCTATATATATGGTTATTTATATAAATATATATATA
>KZ652312.1:131391-144006 GCA_001010745.2 Gerris buenoi
TAAAAATGAATTTCTAATTGATTGTACGAAGTACAGGTACTAATTGGGTACTTTATAATTATAAGCGATATTTCTCGGTCTAGTTCTATGTCACTAATGTTGACTCCTTAGACTTAGTGGAAAATTAAAAGCTTTAAAATCGGGTCAAGGTATCAATAACGTCAGTAGAAAACCATTCTCCTGCGTAGCTTAGTTGGTTAGAGCAATGTACTGGAAATACAGAGGCCCGGGTTCAAACCCCGGCGCTGGAGCTTGTTTTTCTCTGACTGTTTCCCGTAGTTAATAATAATTATAATTTGATTTAAATTAAAATTTAATCATTCTGTAGTATAAATACTACCAAAATCGTAAAAATGAATAACAATAATTAAGTAAAAAAAAAAAAAAAATAAAGGTAGTAATAAGAAAATGTAAAAGTGTGCGAACGAATGATCTATTTATATTACATATTTTAAATTAAAATTTAATGATACAATAATTTGTACTGTAAGATATTTGATGACATCAAAAAATGTTTCCACGTTTATATCAATGTTTAATTGGTTTCAATTGGTATATTCTGTCATTTGATCCATGACTTAAATAATTTCTCAATATTTACGAAACATTACAATTTAGTTACTCAATTCTATAGCCATTTCTCATCCTAGTAAACTTTTGTGAGTCATATAGCTTTTTTTAAAAAGTAAGTATTTGTCTTTATTTGTCTTGCTATTGGCTGTCCTTACCTTGAGTGTTAAAATTATATTTGATATTTTATTTTAATCTATCAGTAGATGCAGATATAGAACTGCCTATCCGACGCTACTGCCTATTGACGGAATAAAATACCGCACAGTATTTCAGTTAGTATAGCTTAATCAAACTAATTCAGTTTACGGGTCTAATAAAGTCCTCCATTCCTTAATTAAATATTGATACAGGCCCAGCCGCCCGTGAGCAAGAATGAATTATTTATATAGGTCTGAAATCAGCAGAGTAGGTCAGTTGTCTTTAGAATTTATTTCAGAAATAAACAGTTACTTAACATAATAAAGTTTATTAAAATCTAATAATAGAATTATTTATTCATAATTTCATTTATATAAATAAATTGTAAAAGTAATTAAATATTGACAAAATAAAAAAGACGAATTGTGCTTATCTATTTAAATATTTTAATTATGTATAACTACATAGCTCTTTTTTCACCATATTTATTCTGCCCGTTGCCGCGGGCAAACAGCTAGTCTCTTTTAAAACACGCAATTTTTATCAACACTGACTTTAACATTGTAAAGATTTTAACCTTTTAAGCAGCGCTAAACTCAAAATGCAAGTAAGTAAACTTTATGGTGATGACTAAAATAATGCGTTTGGAACTAGATCAGTATTAGGATCGATTAAAAAGTGACAAACCTACTAAATATTCATGAATTAACTTTATAACATGAATTAACATTTTTTTCTATTACATAATATATCAATAGTATGCTAATTATTTGGATCAAATTGTGTTTCTTTGGGGCAAGTTGATAAGAATTAATATTTATTAATTTAACAATATAATTAATGTAACAATTTAAAACAATAATTAATTTAAATCAAATTATAATTATTATTAACTACGGGAAACAGTCAGAGAAAAACAAGCTCCAGCGCCGGGGTTTGAACCCGGGCCTCTGTATTTCCAGTACATTGCTCTGACCAACTAAGCTACGCAGGAGAATGGTTTTCTACTGACGTTATTGATACCTTGACCCGATTTTAAAGCTTTTAATTTTCCACTAAGTCTAAGGAGTCAACATTAGTGNTAAAAATGAATTTCTAATTGATTGTACGAAGTACAGGTACTAATTGGGTACTTTATAATTATAAGCGATATTTCTCGGTCTAGTTCTATGTCACTAATGTTGACTCCTTAGACTTAGTGGAAAATTAAAAGCTTTAAAATCGGGTCAAGGTATCAATAACGTCAGTAGAAAACCATTCTCCTGCGTAGCTTAGTTGGTTAGAGCAATGTACTGGAAATACAGAGGCCCGGGTTCAAACCCCGGCGCTGGAGCTTGTTTTTCTCTGACTGTTTCCCGTAGTTAATAATAATTATAATTTGATTTAAATTAAAATTTAATCATTCTGTAGTATAAATACTACCAAAATCGTAAAAATGAATAACAATAATTAAGTAAAAAAAAAAAAAAAATAAAGGTAGTAATAAGAAAATGTAAAAGTGTGCGAACGAATGATCTATTTATATTACATATTTTAAATTAAAATTTAATGATACAATAATTTGTACTGTAAGATATTTGATGACATCAAAAAATGTTTCCACGTTTATATCAATGTTTAATTGGTTTCAATTGGTATATTCTGTCATTTGATCCATGACTTAAATAATTTCTCAATATTTACGAAACATTACAATTTAGTTACTCAATTCTATAGCCATTTCTCATCCTAGTAAACTTTTGTGAGTCATATAGCTTTTTTTAAAAAGTAAGTATTTGTCTTTATTTGTCTTGCTATTGGCTGTCCTTACCTTGAGTGTTAAAATTATATTTGATATTTTATTTTAATCTATCAGTAGATGCAGATATAGAACTGCCTATCCGACGCTACTGCCTATTGACGGAATAAAATACCGCACAGTATTTCAGTTAGTATAGCTTAATCAAACTAATTCAGTTTACGGGTCTAATAAAGTCCTCCATTCCTTAATTAAATATTGATACAGGCCCAGCCGCCCGTGAGCAAGAATGAATTATTTATATAGGTCTGAAATCAGCAGAGTAGGTCAGTTGTCTTTAGAATTTATTTCAGAAATAAACAGTTACTTAACATAATAAAGTTTATTAAAATCTAATAATAGAAATATTTATTCATAATTTCATTTATATAAATAAATTGTAAAAGTAATTAAATATTGACAAAATAAAAAAGACGAATTGAGTAAAGGTTGTTTGAAAAATTTGTAACATTATTTACTTTATATTTATTATTAAAAAAAATGTTACGAAAGCAAATAATTTTTAACTTCATAATATACTTGCCTAATTAATTTTAACTTAAATCGCTTTTTAGGGCCCTTTAGATCTAAGTTTCTTTCAGTTTTTTCCTGCTCGAACAATCAAGTGAATGAACTATCATTGGCTTCATTTAATTGCATTGCAAAAAATATTATTCTGAATTCGTAACATTAACATGTTGATATTTAGTACTAAGCAGTAATAGTAGAAGAGTTAATTATAGTTAGATCATACATAGTTTTGAAATGGTAATCTTTCAAGCACATAAAGTAAAATTATTACAGGTGGCAGTTGCTGTCAACGGTTGCTGGCAATCAATCAACATTTGTTTCATTATCATAAATATTGTATTGAAATTAATACTCATTTTATTGCTTCCTATCATAACAATTATGTATAATATACTTCTTTAGATTGTTACTCACCTATGTTTTACTTAAAATATAAATGACTGACTAAATAACTATTATGAAAAAGGGAATATCACATTTCTTTTTTTTATAAAATCAACTTTATACACATTCTTTAGATTGTTACTCCTCTCTGTTTTTTAATAAGGGGAGTAACAATCTGAAAAAGGTCCACAATGTACCTCTCTCCTCTATATGGGCAATTTTACCATCCATGTGTAATTTTTTTAAAACTATTTAATCGCAATTGATCGTTGCATTTTGCAGCAGGCATGTTTTAAATCAATTTCTGAACTTAAGGGACCTTAAAACGTCACAATCCAGCTAAATAGAATGCTCGTTATATTCTAGTTATATACAAATAGGTAAAATAAAATTAGTATAGCAGCTGTAATTGTTTATTGAATTTTATCGTATGGTTCGAAAGTTTACTTCTGCTATATTTTATTAGTAAAATTTTATTGAAATAGCCTGAATTAAATTAGAGGAAGATCGTCGTACATGAGAGTCTATTTCTTACATAACTTATCTACTTATTTCGGTTTCTGTATTTTGTTTCTCTTATCTGTTCTCTCAGTGCCCTGTATTAAGGGAGTCTTACTCAAAAGGTAACGGAGCGTGAATTGAACGCAGTTCGGGATGAAAATAAAGCTCCACTGGCAAGTACAACTCAACAAATCTCAGAGGTAGGATGAGATTATTACGATTGACTGCTCTTATTTATATCCGCTGCCGTGTTTACTAGAAACCGATCAGAATTACCTGGAAAACTTAACTGTGTTGCAATAGTATACAATAAGACAGTTTTAATGATCATTAAATTAGATTTCTTGTATTCTTTGAAACATAGATTGACAAAACGAAAATTAACACAATATTTTAAATTCTTAAGTTATTCCTTCTAAATAAGATTTTTGTCTTATTTCGTCATAGAGTAACTGAAGAGTATTAGAGATATAGTTACTCCTTACTTAAAACATAAATGTTAAATATGCATATAGAAAGCTTACTATACACCACAGTCTATAATTCAGATAAACAACGGCATCAAAACTTTTTGATATTTTGATACGAGATGTTATGGCACAGCCTGTTGAATACGTAGAATTACCTCATCATGATAATTATTTAATTAAAACCCTTCCTATACCTATATTAATACGTAAAATATGATTATTTACATTACCAAAATAATATTTATTTGTTCTGGCTTTATACTTTGAAGAACTGTCACAGTAGAGGGAGTGTGAAGCGGACAGTTCATGACATTCAGTGTATTGACGACATTAGTGCCATCGTGTGAACGAGGCTTAAATAAATATTAATGGTTTTTAATTATCCCTAATGACCTTATGAAATAAAGAACTTTATTTTATTTTAAGAAATGTTAGGGTATCTATTAATTAACAAACAATAAGGTAACGAGTAATAACAATAAGCTAATATTTGGTGCCTTAGGACAAATATATATTGTCAGTATAAGTTAATTTTCTTCTTTCGCTATCTCTATATTTAAACAAATTTAAGGATTTTACTAATTAGTATAAACTAAGACTAAAAAATATATATTAAAGAACTCTTCATTGATGTAATCACACGGTCACATTATATAAGTGTTAGGCGGTGTGACTGATAATAATCGAGACCATATCTACGAGAAATGAGATTATATTAAGTAATTATTTATGGTTTCAGGATACGAATATGGCTTGAAATTACAAGAAAATGTTCCTGTATTAACTTGCTTCCAGGTTCTAAACCATGGTGAACAATAATATTAAATTAAAAAGGCATTATTATATAATTAGAAACGTATCAATTCGATTTTTTTTTTTAGTTTTTCTTTGATATTACGCAATGCATAATATTTTATCTTGCCCTTTAGTAATAAACAGATTATATTTCCTCCTGTTTTATTTAGTATATAAGCTAAAACCACAAAATCCCCAGTAAAGAACTAACTTAGTTATATATTTAAAACCCAATTTTTCTTTGTTTCACCTTCATACTTCCTGAGATAATTTGATTTAAGGTTCAATTTTTAATTGCCTTTTCTTCGGATTCAAAGCTGGCCACACCGAAGTCGAGGCCAGCTAATACAGGTTTTAGTAGGCTAATAAAAAAAATTCTGCAATAACTCGGGTAAACATCAACAGTTGTTCAAATATTAAAAATATTTTAACTCCAGTTTTTCTGTAGCAAATTTTATTCGTCTTCATCATTCCATGTTATGTATATTTAAAAAAAAATATATATGAGTTCTATTTTTGTCCGAACAAATAAACTTTTTTATAAACATATTTTTGGTTGATTCAAAATGTCATTGGTATTAAAAGAATGCATTTTTAATCTACTTCCCCAATGTGTGACCTCACTGACTTTTCAAATCGATTTAATTGCAAATTTTCAGTATTTTGGGCTTTATCGTCATGCATAAACGCAAACAGAAATATTTAAATAAGACGCGGTCTTCTTTAAACCTAAAATTTAAGGACCATTAAAATTCGTTAACATATCAACTCAAGATCATTTTATATAATATAAATATGTTAAAGAAGGTGATTTGATTATATAAGCATTTTTGAGTTAAAGCAAAATTATTATAGATTAATGTCTAATCTTTCAGCTCAAAATTTTAAAATTATGTTATTACCTGAAATTTAAACTAACTCCAATGGCTGCATGCTCTTATGAACCAATGCCAAAAAAACTGCTTACTCAAATGAAAGTAACATTTTAAAAAACTTTCTAACACAAACGTGATAAGTCTGTAAAAGTGTTTATTTTAATGTATTATCTTTTATTTGTGACAACAAACAGATTAAACTAAACAATGTAATGGTAAATATAGATCAACAAGAATAACAATACTTAAATTTTAAGATAAAAATAAAAGTTTTTATCATTTTGTTCAATATTTAAATAAATACATAGTAAATATTTGAGACAACCATATTGAATAAAGCATTCTTATACTTAGTGATATATGTATTCAAATGCAATCATTATTCGATTTTTTACTTTATACGACTTGACTTGTATCATAGTTTTGTTAAATATTTGTTTAGACTAAATTTTAGAGTGTCTGCGATAACCAACTCTTTGTTCAACTAATATTGACAAATACTTTTTATTCGTCTGACTGCTGGGATTTTATTTTAAGTATAGCGCACCCTCTCATTCGCACTGGTGGCTTGCCGGCACTCGCGAGTGGCATTCGTCCGTTCGTGCCCATAATGCCGCATTTACACATTCGCACGATTGACGAGGCGAGGCGATTGTGTAAACGACTCACTCGTCATTCGTCTCGTCAATCGCCTCGTGGCGATCGCGTCAGGAGCGGTCTCTCTAGCGCGAGTAAAATGGAAATTCCTGGAAGTCTAGGGTTGCAACGAGTCGGGAGGCGAGGCGAACTGAGTGTTTACACACTCGCTGTTAATTTCACGAGTCCTTCTCTTTATCATGTGTTTTTGTTTCTTTTTTTTACTTTTTTCTTTTTAATCGGAGAATGGAATGGATAATTTTTTTTGGAAATGTACCACGGTGAACCAGCTATTTAGGACCCTAACACCCACTGTTAAGGAGTCTAACTTTTGTTTTTAAAATATTTTTTTTTGCATTTTTGATTTTCTATAAATTATTAATTAGGATTTGTTTTTATTTTAATATAAAAGAATTTAAAGGTATTATTTACTTTATGTTTATTATAAGATAAGACTTTAGATGTCGTCTTTTCTAATCATTGCCGTTAATCTTTTTGTTATTGTTTTGAGAGATAAGACCAAGAATAGTTTTCCTTTTGTTTTCATTATTATCTATCTTCATTAGCCTTTATTATGATTTCTATTAAAGAGTAGTTATCTCTTTATATTTACTTTATCTTTTTATCTCTACGCATGGAATATATCTGCAAGATAAACCTCCCTTCCAACTGAAGGCTTCCACGGGCAAGTTAGTTCCTTATGACTCACTGGAGAGATCACACCTTACTACAGTGATACTTATACTGTAAAGGTGTGACTCCCTTTTATATCTTATACTCTTCTCTACTGTACCTGTGTGTACTTACTTCATACAAAGTCTCTGTGATTCAACTTACTTGGAACAGTACACTTTTAATCTGAAATACTGCAGTTTTAATTATCTACTTGCTGTTGCCTGGGTGCGGCCTTTGGANTATATACCTATATATATATAAATAAGAAAAAACTTTTCATAAAGTTATATATAACTTATTTTATATAAACTTCCACCAGTGTGATTTTATTGTGTGTACTAATTGCCATTGATTGCGTTAGTAGTTGAATTAATAGAGAGTTGGCCGGCGAAGCACGAGGCGAGTCACGAGCGCGAATGTGTAAATGCGGTATAACGCGAACCCCCCGTTTACACACTCGCCGAATATTAGTCTCGTCGATATAAGCCTTATTTTACCCAACCCAAAAATTGCACCCAGCGCGAGCCACACAAACTGTTAGGCTGTTAGGCGAACGAAGGGGCGAATGTCGAGTCAATCGACTAAACATTTTTCTCTCTATTATTTGACTCGACATTCGTTCAAATGTGTAGATGTGCCTTATAAACCTGATAGCTAGCAAGTTTTAATGAAAATCCAAAAATAGACTGCCAATTGGTGTAGCACATAGCTTACTCGCATCCTATCACGTACTTTTTTGATTTTATGCTTTTACAAGCCATTATTGTATAATTTGTTTAATTGCTTCCCCTGTTTTTTAAATCGGTCAAAATTGTTTTGATTTTTTGTACTTGAATTAAAGTATCAATAGATTAAGCAAAAGTTAAGGAGCGCAGACGCTTAAAAGTAGTCTGGGCTATCATTTTTTTTTTTATTTATTTAATTTTTTTTCCTACGCAGGATTCGGAGGAATCATATTCATCTCCTTCCTGACAGCCCAATAGTCTGGGCTATCATTAGGTTACTTTTGAGAAACTATAAAAGTTTCATTCAAACCAGATAAGTACTTTTGAAGCTATAGGTGTAAATTAATGTATGTTTGTGCGCATTGAGAAACAAATGAGCGCAGAAGGTTGAAACTTATATGGGACCAACTATGGGCTACTTATGACCTACCACCCAAATTAAAATTGGACGTGTAGTTTTTAAAATATGTTGGTTCGCAAAAATTGAACGACCGTCCGACAGATCGACAAACCGACAGACTGACACGGAACCAAAGATGTTCCCTGATGTCTGAAACGGATTTCTGTCTTGGAATTTTTGAAATCGGAGACCTAAAAGTTTTTCGATCACATAGCTTCCGTTACCTTCGGTAAGTTTGGAAGCAAAATATTAAGAAAAATTATTTAAATAAATAAATTGTTACGAGTAATAAGTAAATTATTCAGATGAAAATATTCTTGTTATTTGTTATAGTGTTAAAAATATCGTTTGAATATTACTTTAGAAAATAGCATAGTTTAATTTACCAATTTACAACTATTAACCCGGGAGCACATAGAATCAGGCGGGGCGGCGTAGGGCAGGTCAACTCAGTTTCTTTCAACGCCTCATGTTAAAAATATTTAGAAAAGTAAGCAAAGAGGTGTCATGATGACATGGAAAAATGAAATGTATTAATATTTTAAATTGAGTTTTTTATTAGATTCAGCCGAGAATAGTTTTGTGTTGTATAGATTCCGTGTAGTAGGTAAATTTATTATAGATTTTCTTAGTAGACTTATTAAATATTGTGATTGGGTTGTATTGGAAGAAAATTATTGTTTTCTTTGATTTATATTATAACTAGAAAGGACGGGATCGACGGTTAGTTGACCCAACCTTAGATTTGTCTCGTAAAATCGTGGTGACCCCCTACGTGATCTTGAAGGCAATAATTGGAGGCAATTAATTAATTAATTGAACCTTTTAGAAAACGATAAAAAAAAAATCAAAGAGACAAATATGGAACAACTGAAGCTACAGAGGAAAGTGAAGAGGTACCAGGCTACAAGGAAATTTAACAAGATCTCGGCTGCTTTAGATGACGAAAACCCTGACAAAATTCAAATTAACTCTGACTTAGACGATTTGACCATTATACAAGAAAAACTTGAAAAATTTGATTCACAGATAGAAAAATTACTTTACAAAGAAGAGGAATTGGAGGAAATACTGAAAGCGGTTGATGAGGCAGGTGAATATAAAAGTCAATTTTTATATATTAAAAGAAAAGTCGAGTTCCGAACCAAATTGTCTGCCCGAGGGTTGGATACCAAAGGGAGTAAAGCTGCACAGGTCGAAAGATTGGAACAAGTGTCAAAAGGTGAGGATTCTCATTCCGCTCCTTCGAAAGATGACAAGCTAGACGCACCGCAGGTGCCGATAAGGCCATCGAGCTAAGTCAGAGTGATGCTGAACAAGATCAAGAAGTACATGAAGGAAAACTTCGTTCTAAATCTTCTAAAGATGGAGATCACACAGCTGACACAGGTGGACGAAAATATCGAACAAAGTGAAGACAAACATTCAGGAGAAAAAACAGCTGATTTTGAGATGGGAAGATTTGACCAAGAAGGTAAAGAAACTGATAACAACAAAAACAAACACGAGGGTGCAATGGATGAAAACTATTCTTATCCTTTAAAACTTTAGAGAGGTTAAGGAAGAGTCTGGTGAAGGAAAGGGTGAGGTCCGTGCATCAAAGGCTGATTATGAAGATGAAATAGAAATGAATCTGTAATCAAAGATGAAAAAATGGCTATGGATGCTGGCGTTAAAGAAGAAAAGGAGAATATAGAAGATAGGGAGGACAGCGACAATAGAGATGACAACTGGTCGAAGAAAGAAGACATTCATTTGAGAAGAGATGAAAGCAAATATATAAAAGATAATATCAGAACCAGGGGAGATAATGTAAGTAGCGGACATGTTGACTGTCGAATCAGATCTTAGATTTGTTAAGATCAAATACTCAAAGGAGAAAATACTGATTTTAAATTTAGAGTTGAGTCAGTTAATAAGATCTTAGATTTGTTTCGTAAAACCTCATTTAATATTCAAAACCACACGAATTGAGATGCTGCGAGCAGGAAAGGGCAGTACTACACCACGTGTGGCCTTCCCGAAGCTAGTAGATCTGGCGTTTAAGTCGCGCATACTCTTATATTTTTGCAGTTTAACAAAAACTGTGCTGCCCTGCCCTCCGTCGCCTGCGGTTCAATGTGCGCCCGGCCTTAAAGTAAAATTATAAAATTGCAAATAAAAAAAATTGCTAATCCTATTCATTAAAATTTGATTTGTAACTATGTATTAACTAGATGTGAGTAGAGTCGTAACCTGAGGTAAAATTGAGGTTATAATTTGAGCTTATCCTTGGGAGAACCGCCGAATAAAATTCAACTATAAAAAAACATGAATTTTAGGTTTGAAAGATTTGGATAATAAAAGGTAGTCCATTAAATTACAATATAACCTGTAAAGCGCATAAAGCTTCTAGGTTTACAGTCTGTCCCAAACGAGAGTTTGGGACAGAGTGCTTTGACATCGCGGAAAAAACTAGCAAATGGGGTGGGGAGCCAATGAGAGCTCAAGATCTGCCGTCTGGATAACCCTATAAGAAGGTAAAGGTAGTGGCTTTATTTTTTCCCTCAGAGGTTGGCCAATCTGCTTGTCACTCGATTTCCCGCACTTTAATGTTGGAATAATTATTCTTCTTTTAAAATTATTTTTTATTAATTGTTCACGAAGTTTCAATTAACTAAAATGTCATAGTTCAATTCGTTATTTAACTTATAGTTAGGTACTTTACATTGGTCTTTCAAACTTTATAATTGTTAAAATTCTTAATAAAGAAAGCATTTTACATGTACTAGAGATTAATTGTCCTTTATACTTTCATCAAGAATAAAGAAAAGCTTTTAAGTTGTTAATAAATTAGCTTAGAAGTCGATTATAAGTCGGCTGAGATTTTTTTCACAAAGCGATAATGCGAGGAGTTGATGTGACGTCACGGTCTTTTAGGATCAAATACTCAAAGGAGAAAATACTGATTTTAAATTTAGAGTTGAGTCAGTTAAGTCTTTTATCTCGAGGACTAAATATGTGCACAGTAAAACCGTAATCTGGTGAGGCAAGAAGGGATTCACTGTATTTTAACTAAAGAGGCAAACGTTGCATTAAATTATGAATATTCATTTTGATATGGGATGCCGCTAAGTAGATATCATATTAAAACCATTCTCGTTTAGAATATGGCAGTGCGTTGATTCTTTTAGCAGAATTAAGATTTTGGCTTGTTTAATTTTTCGGTGAAAACCCAAATATTTACCAAGTTTATTATTTCGTCAGTAATTTTGATGTTTTAGCCGTTTTTACTTATCCAGGATTGCTGGCTGTTTAGTTTTAAGCGTTTAAGTGGATTTGTTACAATTCAGATAAAAATATTAATCGACAACACCAATCTTCAACGTTTCTTCATAATGTTAATTAAATTGAGGTGATAACAAAGTTCCAAATTATGAAAATATTTTGTAAGGCATAGATAAATAAATCTTGTGTTTTTAATTAAATTTCCTAAAGTAAAAATTATTAATCGGGATAGTTCGCTATTTTTATCTAGGAAAAATACCAAAACACATTTGTCTATGGTATTTTATAATCAATCTAAAAAAAAAATACTAGTTCCCCGGAAAGGATTTTTAACTATTGACTTTTCGAAAAACTAGAAAACTATTTGATGGAAAAATACTTGTCCTACAAACCGCCTCTCTTTAAATGTTGAATGTCTGAAAAAGGGTTTGGTTAGAAATTCAATTTTCACGTGGTTTTAAAAAGCTATAAAACCAGTGTTTTAATCAGAACCCACATAAAATCCTACACTCATATGACCACAAGCAATATTAATAAATTATTAAATCTGTATTGTAGGTTTTGAGATTATTCCTAACATACATACATGAAAATATACTATGAGGCTAAAATCCAATAGATTGTTGGTTTTTAGGGTTTCGTTGGTAAAACCAAAAAAAAGAAACCCTTATAGTTTCGTTCCTGTGTCTGTCTGTCACTCTGTACGGTTCCAATAACTTTTGAACCAAAAGAGATAAAAGCGTGAAACTTACCAGTAATAAAGATCGTTTTGACGCGCACACAGGAAAAATATAGAGAACTCAAAATAATCAGCTGTTCAAATTCAAAATGGCGGATAATTCACATCGCGAGAAAAAAATATTTTTTT
>KZ652312.1:144803-159152 GCA_001010745.2 Gerris buenoi
AATATTTCATTTTTCCCGCCATTTTGTCAAAAAATTAATAATCCCCCCCCCCCTCCTACCCCTTACTAATTTTGAAGTGGGGTATCAAATGAAAGGTATTGAAGAGTAGATTACAAATATATATACCACTTAGGGTTAGTGTTTCATTTTCGGCGCCATTTTGTGAAAAAACATCGTAATTTTGTATGCCCCCCCCTCCCTCCCCTTACTAATTTTGTTTCACAATACCAACGAAACTCTTTTTACGTGAGACTTCACGCCTTACCAATTTATTTATTTATCAATGTATTAAATATAATACTCGTACAATTATTTATTTATCAATGCTTAATCTTGTTACGGTCTGTAGCGTATTAATAACTTCATTTATCTCAATTTTTGCTATATTTCGCCTTCTTTGACATCTTCAAACACAAACGATGTTTAAAAATTTATATTTTTTAACTTTTAATAATTAAAATTTTTAAAAGTGTAATTAAAATGTTTAAACACCTATATTAAATTAAATTTTTATACAACATATTGACGCAACTTTTTAACACAAAGATGACTTTTATTAATCATTATAAAACATATAATAATGCAATAATCTGTACACCATTCCAACTCAATCATATCTGTAATTATTGTCCTTAGTTCCTTTTATAAGTTATTCACCTGGGTGTCTATCTACAATTACTTCACATTTGTCTATTTTGAACATTTTTACTCCAATTAAACTTCTATAATAAGGTAACTCACATAGTCTATTCATGGCTTAGTAGTGTGGTCTAAGGTAGCCAATGCCAAAAAAAAAAAACTTACATAGTCACTATTTTTTAAATCTGTTCCAATTACTTTACTAAAATTTAATAAAAAAAAAAAAAATCATAATTTTCTCATAGAGAAAACAGGTCTTTAGTCTATTTATAATGAAAATTATAAGTGATAATAATGACTTTCTAGTAATAAGGATTTTGGCATACTACATCTGCTCTACTTTTATCTTATACTTAATTACCTGAATTTGAGGAACTTATAAATTAATATTTATAAATTATATTTATAAATTAATATTCTATCTATATAGGTATTTATATTTATATTAGTTTTACTCTTTTTATATTTTAGTTGTAAGTATTTGTTTTCTATTATTACTTTTTCTTACTACCGATGGTAGGAAAAGTATTGGTATTACTATGTTTATCTATTATTTTTATATGTTTTTATGATCTTTTTACCTCATATTTTCTTTGCTTTCCCTTTGAATTACTGGTTTAAATCTTGTAAGATTGACGTATACAATATATTAAATGTAATAAATAGATTTATTTATTTGTCATATTACTGTTAAATAATTAAATAATTCAGATAAGGATTCAGGGATAAATGGGGAAAAAATGAGACTTTCCATAATTGGATGATCCATTAAATATAAAATTAGACTTTTAATTAAAGATTAGTATTCGAAGTTATCTCTTTTTATCAAGATTGCCATATTTATCAATGTAAAAGGTAATGAATTTCCAAAGCTTATAAAGATAACAATAAGAATCATTAAATTATTATCATTATTATTATCAATTCATTAATTTCATATATAGGTATGTATAATAACATTACTACAAACAAATAACTACTGATTATCTTATAGTTGATAATTTATACAAATTTAATTTTCTTAGGTCGTTCAAACTTCTGGGAAATAAGAAGGAATAATATTAAATAAAAATAGGGGAATGGGCTTGAAAGAAAAGTTGGGTCATTGTTTGTTTGTTGTGTTTTGTTTGTAAGGTTGGCTGGACTGGTTGTATAGGGAAGGTGATGAGGGAGATGTCCTCCTATAGTCCCAAGGGACCGCACTCCCTTTTCCCAACTATGAGACCCCTAAGAATAATTAATAGTCGATATTCTATTGGAAAAGAAACTTAGCTAGCTCACATTCGAACAATAACTATAGACAGAAAAAATAAAAATAATCATATAGAGCTGAGTTCTGTTGGACCACACTAAAATAAAAGTATGATGCGATACAGAGGATCGCCTTAACCGAGTCCCTAGAAATCTAGGTCCAAATACCTTCATATCTTGTTCTAATCCCAGAAATGTGGGGCATATTTCACTTTGTCAATCTCAAGTATATGGGCCCCGGTGGTTAATTCCCCCTCCTCTAATAACCTAATGCTGTATTCTGTAGGAAAAAGAAAAATAAGAAATATGTGATAATAGTAGCTTCTTCTCTTATAACTAATAATGTATGCGTTTACCAATTAAAGACAAACAAATATAAGAAATATGTATGATACTATTGCACAATATAAATTGAGATTTAAATCCACATATCAATCTAACTCAAAATAGATTCACGTGAACCAATCGTAAAACCATTTAATCTTAGTTCTTATATTAATATAGATTAGCTGGTTGCAATTATCAGACATTCCGTTATACTCATAGATTATTAAAGATATAATTTCTAGAAAGAAAACTGGTTATTTCTATCATAATCGTGGACTTTATATCTGATGTTCTTACCTAGATGCTTACTTTTAGCCGATTTAATCTAGTAAACGAATTTAATTATCTCCGTGCAATAAGTTATGTATTATCGAATCAAAGCGTTACAATGCAGACCAGAGCTACATAATGTAATAGAATTAACAAAATAAAAATAAACGAGAAATCAAAGCAAATGAAGTTGATGTTTGTAAGCTTCAATAGATATATCGAACACTACAGAATTTAATTTGGATACCAATGTAAGGTAGGATTTACTTCAGTGATAGTGTTAATCTATTGGAGTGGTTCCAACGAATCCGTCCACAATAGAGGCTAAAATCCAATTTATGAAGTCGGTTTTGCACTTTTATTTATAAAAGAAAAAAATAAAAACTACTGGGTGTGATAAATCCTCTTTTTTTTAGTGTATTGTAGGTTCCTTTACTTGGACACAGCAAAACTCAACTACCGCTGATAATACTGATATGAAAGCTGATAAAGGAGGAAGGTTACTGAAATATAGTTGTCAGGCTCTCTGTGTCTGCTCTGACAAGCATTATCACATAAATAATTTTACACCAGCCTCCTGCCTCGAATTGTGCTGGAGGTACAGTACAAGTGTAAAACAGTGTGCATAACAGTCCAGAGCGAGGGTTTCTCCTCTTATTTTTCTGAAATTACTAAATCGATAGTTATACCTTATTAATACATAAAATCAAGGAATTTGTTGTATATTTTTCTGCATTTTTGAATTTAATTATTTTCAATTGATGTTTTACTCTACTGAAAACATTAATAACTGTTTGTCAATTTTATTATTGGTTGACAAAAAAATATAAAAAGTCAAAAATTGAAACAAGTTTTTCCTTTCTCTGAGACAAAACTAACTTTTGGTGCAAGGAACAGTGTCAGAGTAGAAAAATCCACTTTAGGGAAAGTGGGCAAGATGTTTAAAGGGCATTGTCAAATAAGCTAGGACGTTTTTTAACTAGGATGGCTTTCTTCTCCTAGACCTTTGCCAGAAAAGGGACCTTGCCTACAAAGAATCTTTTTCTAAATTTTCTTTTTTTTTGAGAAAAAACAAACCTAGAAATGTAACAGAAGTAAAAATACTAAATCATAAAATCGCCTTTTTTAATAAATATTTAAGAGTGATTGAATAAGTTTCACACTTTCTAGTTTCTAGGCTCATACTTAATCTTTATCATTGTAATTCACTAGTTCTCGAGCTTCAAAATTTCTACAGAAATTCATTGTATTTTACGAGTTTTAAGCTCGGTGTAGTATAATTTTGGTAAATAAATTGTATGAAAATTAGTGAGGCACACATAGCTTCCTCGCGCACTTTAATAATTTTATGTTTTTGTACTATCAATTAATGTGTAATTTGTTTAAGTTTTCCTCCCTTTTGTCGAAATGGTTTGCTTTTTTTCTTAAATAAAAGTACCAATTTAGCAAAATTTAAAAAGCGAATGGAGTAACAATTAATATGGGGCTCTCTGCCAGCAGCTTTTGACTAAGCATCGAAATTTTTATGAACTTAACATTGTCATGTACCGGTTTAATTATGTTTGTTTTGTTTTAACCTTGTCATTGTTGACGAGTGGTTTTTTCTGAGTTATAGTTTTGTACTCTGTGGATTAATCTTTAATAAATTGACTGATGTTAACCTCGACTGCTTTCTTATTGAAGACATAACAGTTTGGCGACGAGGATGGGATCACTATTTATTTATTGAAAAATCACACTTTGTTTAGGAAGATCACTATTAGGACGGGACTGGCTAGAGGCTCTGTATCCGGGTTGGAGGTCAGCATTGTTGAGGTCCGAGGTGTCGACCGGGGCTAGCAGTGTGTTGGAGCAGTCTCACGTCACTAGTAAGCGTCAAGCTTCATCTGGTTGTTATGCTCTTACCTCAGAGGAATCGGTATTGCAATATAAGTCTAAGTACCCTCAAGCTTTTCCTGGGTCTAATAGCAACCCTATCAAGGGTTTTAGTGTGACCATAGTCATGAAACCGGAAGCGAAACCTATTTTTCATCGTGCGTATTGTTTGCCTTATGCTTATCGGGAAAAGGTAGAACACGAGTTACATAATTTAGAATCACAGGGGATAATATCTAAAGTAAAGAATAGTCAGTGGGCATCACCTATAGTTTGCGTTCCGAAAAAAGATGGCAAAATTAGGATGTGTGCGGATTTGAAACCGACGGTTAATAGGTGTGTCGACATTGACCATTATCCCTTGCCGGTAATTGAAGATATCTTTAATTCGTTTACAGGGTGTACATTTTTTTGTGAATTAGACCTGTCAAACGCGTATCTACAATTAAATGTGGAACAAAAGAGTAGAGAATACTTAACAATTAACACCCATGTTGGTCTGTATCGTTACAACCGACTTTGTTTTGGATTAAGTTCGGCACCAGCTCAGTTCCAATCCGTAATGGATCAGATGTTTCAGGATCTGGATCTGGTGCGCTGTTATTTAGATAACATAATTGTAGGTGGACGTAGCAAGGACGAATGTAAACGTAATTTAGAAAATGTCATGAAAAGGTTAGATGAGTACAATGTTAAATTAAACCCCGATAAATGCAAGATATTCCGAACAAGTATAGAATTATTAGGCTATACGTTAGATGGTCAGGGGCTACATCCATCCCCCGAGAAGGTGAAAGCATTAAATTCGGCGCCGAAACCGGGGAATGTGAAAGAACTTAAGTCATTTCTGGGGCTTGTTAATTTCTATAATAAATTTATTAAAATGTCGTCTGATTTACTGGAACCACTCTATGCACTAACAAGGAAAGAGGCGGCTTGGGTCTGGTCGGCTGAGTGTGATAGGGCGTTTGAGAAAGTGAAAAATGCGGTGGCTGAAAAGGCGTTACTAGTATTGTTCAATCCAAAACTACCGATTGTTTTAACGGTAGATAGTAGCTCTTATGGAGTAGGGGCAACGTTAGCCCACATCATTGACGGTATTGAGCAACCGATCTGTTTTGCCTCATCTACTCTGTCACCAGCAGAGAGAAATTATAGTCAGATTGATCGGGAAGCATTAGCCATCATTTTTGGAGTTAAAAGGTTTCACAAATTTTTAGCAGGAAATGTTTTTACATTGGTTACGGATCACCAACCATTACAGTCGCTGTTTAACCCAAAAAAGGGCATTCCTATAACGGCTAGTGCTAGACTCCAACGATGGGCCTTAATTCTTTCAGGGTATAAGTATAAGTTAGTGTACAAAAAAGGTGGGAGCATTGGTCATGCAGATGCTTTGTCTAGGCTGCCACTAAGAAGCGACACCGGGATCGCGGAATGTTTCGCCATCAGCGAAAATTTTGAAAAATCGTTAGTGACGTTTCGGGAAATTTCGCAGCAGACACGAGTTGATCCTCTATTGTCAAAGGTGATTGAGTGGGTTAAAGTAGGTTGGCCTGAAAACGTTCCGGTGGAATATAGGCCATATTTTAAACATAGAACAAGTTATTCGCTAGAGGAAGGTTGTTTATTATTCGGTTGCAGAGTAGTTATCCCGAAATCTTTGCAATCCTGTATCGTGGACCTGTTACATAGGGATCATATTGGGATTGTTAGGACTAAGATGTTAGCAAGGTCGTTTGTTTGGTGGTTAGGAATGGATAAAGATATCGAACAGAAAATAGCGTCGTGCGAAGTTTGCCAATTAACACAAAACGATAACAATAAAAAACATCATTTACCATTAGATAGGTCTGGGCAACCATGGCAAAGGTTACACATCGATTTTCTGGATACATTTAGGTGTAAAATTTTGATTTTGGTCGACGAATATTCAAATTGGCTTGAATGTTGGATAGTGAATGATACCTGCGCCGGGAAAATAATACCGTTGTTGGAAGAGTGTTTTGCTAGGTTCGGTTACCCGCAAGTCATAGTATCCGATAATGGTCCCCCTTTTAATTCACGTGAATTCCAGAATTTTTTTCTTAGAAATAATATTCGGTATATGCTTACTCCTCCGTACAATCCATCCTCTAATGGACAGGCCGAAAGAGGGGTCGGCATCATTAAAAAAATGTTGTTACGTTCGGTAGTGGATTCCGAGTTAAAGGGGAAGGGAGTGACGATTAGCGAACGGCTAGTAAGATGTTTAGCTTCGTATAGGTCAACACCTTGCACCAAAACCAAAAAAACACCTGCAGAGCTGATGCTGACCTATCCCCTTAGGACAACACTATCTATGTTAAGCCCGAGTGATAAGTTTGAGTTAGGTTCCACGGGGAATACTTCGGGGCTTAAAGAATTTGTGGTCAATGAGAAAGTCTTGCTAAAAAACCCAAGGAAGGGCTTGTGGAAATGGTTGCCTGCGCGTATCATGCAACGCGTAGGTACCGTGGTCTACCTAGTGAAATTGCATAACGAGGTAATCCGAAAAGCCCATATAAACCAGTTGAAGTCGAGTCAGCTGCCGGATAGTCGACACCCCAGTGGAAGGTCAATTGCTAAGGACGATGAGTCGTGGTATCCACTCGCAGTAGCACCTAAGGTCGATACACCGGAGCCTGAACCGATTACGCCACCTCCTATCCGGTGCAGACCTCAGCGCGATAGGAGACCGCCTGATAGGTACTCTCCTTCTTAACGGGGGAGAAATGTCATGTACCGGTTTAATTATGTTTGTTTTGTTTTGACCTTGTCATTGTTGACGAGTGGTTTTTTCTGAGTTATAGTTTTGTACTCTGTGGATTGATGTTTAATAAATTGACTGATGTTAACCTCGACTGCTTTCTTATTGAAGACATAACAAACATAAACTATCATTAAAGATATAGGTGTTAAAAAATATTGAGCGCATGTGGAAGAGGTGTATGTTTGTGCACATGTGGAGGAGAAAATAGGTGCAGAAGGTTAAAACTTACATGGGACCAAAAATGAACTAGTTATGCCCTACCACCCAAATTTCCTTAAAATTTAGTAGTTTTTAAGATAAAGTGGTTAGCCAAATTTGAAAAACAGACAGACAGACATGTATTAAATGGATTCAAAATATGTGTTTGGCGGGAGCAGAGATGATTGTCTTAACGTTTATATTATTACAAAGAAAGTAAAGTATTTTTACGCCTACACAAATCCAACTATATTTTTAATAATCTAACAATATAAAGAGTGTAAATATATCAACTGTCATGTGTCAATACATTATGACAGCATCCGCCACATGTGCGCTATTCAGAACGATCACATAGCTTCAGTTACCTTAACCTCGAAAGCAAAATAAATTTCAATATTCAGTTTTTTGCAATTTCTTGAGTTGCAAATGAATCTCTACAAATTAATATTTATAATAACAATTTAAAAAAAACAACTGAATAATGGAAGGAACTTGAAATTTGAATCTTCCTTGAATTTGATAGACTGCTAAAAAAAGGAGCTAAAGTTTGCATTAAGAAGAGAGAAAATTCAAATTATTTCCAATAATGCTAAAATGTATAAATTAACAGAACAGTTTGTTAAATTCCAACGAATCATTTCAAGAATTATTCATTTGGGGCTGTTCTGTCAACTTATTACATAAACAAAAGTATCAGAAGAACACAAAGGCAAGAAGGGGGAGGAATTTGCATGAGCTGTGATTTCCCTTGGGCGTTTGGGTCAGTTTTAACATCCTTTCGAATTTCATGTTCAGCGATGAAGTGTTGTCTTCGATTAGACAAAGTAAATATTAAATTCTATTTTCACACTTAACAGCGTCGACGCGCGTTGAGTAAGATTATAAAAAGCCAACATAGTACATGAATTAATAATTCAAGACTCCTGGAGGATTATAAGAAAAAGTAGGTAAAGTAAATGTTGAAATAGAATTTCATTTTCAAATTAGCTTTGTATTAACCTTGCCATTAGATTTTCTTTAATTAATAATTAATGTAGGATTTTCTCACACGTAGCTCCTTTAGTAATCAGCGTTACTTCCTTAAGATTTTTTTAGATGAGAGCATTGGTCTCTATGCATGCCCAGTCTGAGATACGCAGGCGCTCATTAGGTTGGGCATGCGCAGAGACCAATGCTCAGCTCGATTCCTTTGTTCGGTTCGGCAGTCTGGACGAGGCTTTTTTGCTGAGCAATGTTAGTTTAGATAAAGAAACATCTATAGACACTCCGTGACATCTGACCAAACGTTGATGCTGGCTACGGTCTACTTAAAATAATATAATAATCTAAAAATAAGCATTAGTAAAATTCATATCAAATGCTTAGGATTATTCTAAAAACATTTCTGGATACGTATTGATGTTACTTGAGGTATAAAAAGTTCCAGCTAACCCTTTCTATTGTGTTTTATGGGTGTTTCAGCAATTATTTTTCACAATAAGTAAGTAATTCAGTAAATATTTATAGTGGTATGAAAGTTTTAGTATATATACTAATGTAAAATAAATCACATAACAATTACGCACGATGTTCACGAGTGCAGAGTATAATAATCCTAATTTCTTGACAAATGATAGAACAAAAAAGACCAACCAAGCACCATGACTTAATGAGCGAATTTTAAAAGAAATGTGCGTATTATTGCCTTATGCTAACAATGGAACATTTTGGTTTAGAATTTAAATGGGTGCAAAAAAAAAATAAAAATAAAATAAATATTCACAGAAGTATGGGGTACAAAAGTCTAAATAGTATATATCCTTCAAGATGCATGTCGTTGAAAAGCTCTTTAAGGTAGAACGAGACTTATTCGAACCTTGCAATTAGGCCATCTTTATGCCCATTTTACGCCCTGTGGTGGAGAGTTCCAGGTACTTTACACATCATACATTTGTACATTGTACCGCCGAAGCGAGATAGTGTGGTCATTAGTAAGCTATACTAGGTGTGCAATGCTTGCAATATTGAGCTGAGCGTGCATTTTAATCATATTTATTTATTTTTTCATTTTTTCCTATTTTACCAATAGAATGATCCCTCATTAATGAAAATATGACAAAAGTTAACATACAACAATAACTGTACTCTTAAAGAGCTTTCCAACGGAATGCATCTTGAAGGGCATATACCATTTTAACTTTTGTACCCCGTATCCCCGTGTACCAACTTGGACCATTTCAGATTTATATCTTGCTTTGGGTTGGTCACTATGACCATGAATTTCGTGCGGATTGGTTCAGCCGTTCAGGAGTCAGGAGAAAACTTTTTTACTTAATACCCCGTACCCCCGTGTGTACCAATTTGGTCCAATTCAGATTTATAAATTCCTGTGGTTGGTCACATTAACCGTGCTTAATTTCGTGCGGATCGGTTCAGCCATTCAGGAGGATACTTTTGTACCCCGTACCTCGTACCCCTGTGTACCAATTTGGACCATTCCAGATTTATACATTCCTGTGGTTGGTCACATTAACCGTGCTTAATTTCGTGCGGATCGGTTCAGCCATTCAGGAGGATACTTTTGTACCCCGTACCTCGTACCCCTGTGTACCAATTTGGACCATTTCAGATTTATACATTCCTGTGGTTGGTCACATTAACCGTGCTTAATTTCGTGCGGATCGATTCAGCCATTCAGGAGGATTCTTTTGTACCCCGTACCTCGTACCCCTGCGTACCAATTTGGACCATTTCAGATTTAAACATTCCTGTGGTTGGTCACATTAACCGTGCCGAATTTCGAGCGGATCGGTTCAGCCATTCAGGAGGAGTATGCATCATAAAAAACGCAAAGTGTAGTATAAGAGCTTCGCTTCGCTCAGCTCAATAAGCGTGCGTCAAACCGCGAGGAAGAGCCCCATAGGGGGTGTCCCTCGCCCTCCACTGTCCGTGATTCATTGATGCAATTCAGAGTATCATGGCACGGGATTGAACCCACAACCTCAAATTTCCTCAACTTATCGATAGCTGAGCAAACGCCTTAAGACCCTCGGCCACGCTGGCTCCCTAAAAGTACAGTAAGACTGGGGGGGGGGGGGTCAAATGGAAAAAGAAGTTATTATGCTATTTTTTACCCTTAATTGTCAAATGGACTCCAAAAATTCTGGCCAATGAACTCATACTTTCTTTTGATATTATTGACATTTTAAAATTTGTTTGGATTTTTTAAGTGCATCCTAGGGTGAGATATCGTCTGGAGTGACACATACATATATACATTCATAAAAAAGTGCTAAATTTTAGGAATCGATTAAGAATGGTCTAAAACGAATTTCCATGGAGAAAATTTTCAAAAATTTAGAAGCCATTGAAATAACTTAATATTCTCGAGAATTCCCTAGAAAATTCTTTTAGAGTGCAGAATAGAATGTTTTCAATCAGATAAAATTCTAAAATAACAGATAAGCCTATAAGGGTTTAGAAGAAAGGAGAAAAGGCAGAAGCTTTTAGAGGATTTACTGTATTTAATTATGGCTCATACATATTTTAATTTTAGGAGATTTAATAAACCCTCAGAAGATTTTTGACGATCAATAGAGTTTAATACTTATGTAATTAATATAACTAAAATTTAAAACGTGATTAAAATAAAAAGTAATCAAATTTTTGTAGATAATCCACTTGTAAAAATATTATATTATAGAATTTATTCATTTATCACTATCACTGAGATTGGTTAGTCTGCCAATTAGTGTACTATATTTAAAACTGAAAATACATAACTGCCTTGCGTCTTATTACTGAACGAATGGTCACATAAGTTCAAAATGAATTGAAAATGTGGTTATTTGGATTTCGATTACCAATGGGATCAAAATTATAGATGCTACAATGCTACAATAATAGTAAATGTGCGCAAATGGTTGAAATTTAAGACCATCTTTGGGTTACTTTCGACAAACTACCCAAAATTTGATTAAAAAAAAAATTGTTTTCTGTGCATTCGGAAGCGAAAAAAGAAGGGCGCTGAAGGTTTAAATTGATATGGGCCAACAGTGGGCAAATTTTATTTTGTCATTAAATTGCATTAAAATTGGACACGTAATTTTTATGAGTGAGAAATCCTCAAAAATATTGAACAGGAAACTGTCACGAAGAGAATAATTTTTTTCTATAGTCAAGTTAATATTTTAAGTTTTTTTAGGGTTTTGTAGATACTTCTCAAAACCCTTATGCCGAGGGTGATGTGTCCGTCTGTCCGTNTTTTCTATAGTCAAGTTAATATTTTAAGTTTTTTTTTCTTTTTCTTTAAATTCATATTAGAATTTATTTAAATTATGATCAAAAACCTAAATTAAAAAAACAAAAAGATAAAATTTATATAAGTTATACAAATAATATTATTGAGGTATATATGTATGTGTAATATCATTGTCAAAACCAATGCTTTTAAGATTATAATATCATAAAACAACTAATTTTGTTGGATAAACCGTAGATTTGATATTTTAAATTAGTTCCCCTGAGTTTCAAGCTTGTTACAAAAGATAGTTTGTTATTACGGTTAAACCCCGAAATTAATTTAATTTGTTGAGTACCCAAATTAGTTAAGTGAAAATTTAATTACTTGAAACAGATGGAAAAACTAACAAACTGAAATTTTCAATATAACTTCCAGTGCATTAATTATTCATTAAAAGTTTTATATTTAAAAAGTTAACGATTGTTATTATTAGCTAAAAAGTAAATATTTTTGAGCTAACGCGAATCTACTTTTAAATAATATTGTGATATTTATGTTTAATTTTGTTGTACCATAGTTAAAATTTAAATATCCTTACTGAAATATAACAGAAAAGTAACATAATATTATTATACATTTTTATAAGTTTTTTTCGTAGAACGTATATCAATAAATAAAATTACTGCTTCTTTTAGGATGGAATTTCATTTTGAAAGGAAATAAATAATAGTGGTCAATCTAAGTTATGTCTTTAATTTCGCATTGTAATCAGAAAGCGTTTTAATATATATTTTTGAATAGCAATGAAAAATAATTCATGTTGTTATGTATTATGTTTTTATTTTTTTATAGGGGCTACATAGTTTCTAAAAATGAATTATTGTGAGGCCTTAATTTGAATTAATTACACATTTTAAGGTTGTGACATTGAGAAATATTAGTAAATATATATATATATATATATATATATATGTGTGTGTGTGTGTGTGCGTGTGTGTGTGGGTGTGTATAAAAAACAAACATGTTTAGAAGAATTCCCGTGTTCGGGGTTTTGAATAATAATAATAAAATCAGAAAACGGGAGAAGGGTTGAATTAAAAGCATTTAAACGTAAGCGATAAATCGAGAGGAACGGCCTTTGTATTGACAAGCCCAACAGTTATTACGTATCTTCTCCCTAACAGAAATAGACACGCCAATAAAACTCTGTCTCTCACATTACTAGAATCCGCTTTTCTCATCTACTACCTCATCAGCTCATTTTGAAATCTAATCAATGTTTCACTTTATATTCAAATCGATCTTTCCCTGCAGACTCAGAGTTGAGAATTAAGAAAAAAGAAGACTAGTGTGTAAATTTGATTAAAATTTTGTACTGTGAATTTACATATTGATCTACAGAGGATGGTACAAATATATATTTTAATAATAATAATGTAATTCTTAGTAAAGTATAAGAATGATTGTAAGAACATGTGTTACCGTCACTGGTCATTGAATACATTCAACAATGAAGTTATATTATAAGGAATAAACATTAAGTTACATAATGAGAGTCTGCTTATTATCGATTCATTCAGATTCATTTAACTTGGTTGAGCTAAAGAGGAAGTATCAAATAAGCCGATTTAAAATATTCAACCCATTGAATTGGATAATTAATTAAACAAATTATAATTTGGAACCACTTAAGACTGCATATGCCAATATTTTACTATTTAAATATTTTCTACGAAGCAAATTCCGAAATAAAAAAATATATATCAATTCTTAACTAATTTTATATTAAGTCTATATGTATTTTTCTCTTTGTGATTATGTCATGTGTTATTTGACACACAAAATACATTTACATGATATCATTTACAATATATATATTCTGTAAAACTTCTAGCGAAATCCTGATATTTAGTTAAGAGATTTAGTTCGAAAACAATTTAATTGTTTAATTTATTGTGTGACCATACAAACAACATTAATAACATAATAAATATGACCCTGCTACCTTTTAAAAACCTTATAAATAGTTTTGTTTAGTAAGATAATGTTCTTAAAAATTGCCGTGTTGTATTTTATTCAAAATACCAATCTATATTTTCGTTACATTTTATCAATCTATATTTTCGTTACATTTGATCTATCTAGTTCAATAGAATAGTCCCCTAATATTGTTTTAAAATTATAATTATATTAGAATTTCTTGTTAAATGGACATTCTTTAGGTGTAATAAAAACAATTTTATTTACTTTTTCTTACATGAGACGTTTCGACCCTTACAGGGTCATCATCAGTCATCATTAGTTTGTTTGTATTTCACAATAACGTGTTTTCTGTTGACTTTTTAATACTTATTATGTATAAAAAAAAAAAATAAAAAAATAAAAAATAAAAAAAATAACTTAATCTAACTTGTCTAAGACCCTCTCTTATGGAGATAGTTTTGTATACACCATTAATATGTAAGTAACTACAAAAAAAATGTATATATTTTATTTTATGTTTTTAATTTTCTGATGTAATTATTGTGAATTGGTAATTAGCCTTATTTCAACATGTGTCTAGATCTTAATGGAATTAATTGTTACAAGAGAACTGGAACTAATGTATATAATTATCTTAATGTTGATTTTAGAATAAAGATTGATGACTGAAGATGACCCTGCAAGGGTCGAATCGTCTCATGTAAGTAAAAGTAAATAAAATTGTTTTTATTACACCTTAAGAATGTCCAACAAGAAATTCTAAAATTTTGAAAGGTGTAAATCTCAACGT
>KZ652312.1:167755-190348 GCA_001010745.2 Gerris buenoi
TAATATAAATGTAATGGAGAATAAATATAGTTTAAAATACAGTTCTTTTGATTTAAATTGATATCCAAAAGAACTGTATTTTAAACTATATTTATTCTCCATTGCATTTATATTAACTAAAAAATGTATACCTACAAAAATATTTTTGATTTGTAATGTTATAGCCTGAAGAAGCTCTTAGTTAGGGCGAAATATAGCTGTTTTATTCTAAAGAAAAGGAGGAAGAAGCTTAAGTTATTTAACCCTTTAAGGCCCAAAGAAAATATATTCTATATATAGTTTTCGATTACTCATCAATTAAAAAAATTATATATTTAAGATTCTTCACCATTGTCCTATATTGTGGTATATATTTTTACAGTATAATCTGGCATCCATAAAATAGTTAGTAGTGATAAGACAATACTTAAGTATTGTCTTATCACTACTAACTATTTTACGATTTTTTTTAAGGCCATTCAAGATAAAAAAAAAGCGTCTATCTATATAAATGAAATAATAAAAGTCAGCTTTTTAATCACGGTAACCTCTAGATATTTATTATTAATAAATATCTAGAATATTTCAACAATAGTATATATCTTACAACAGATTAAAAATATATTAAAATAATTTTATAACGTATGCAAACACAAATAAAAAGATTAAATTTGCTGAAACTCAAGAGATTTTAGGGATTTTGTTGAGTACATTAAAATTATTTTTGTAGTCCGTGATTGCTTCCATTTTCTTTTATTCTCTTAGATTATCCTTATTCTCTTTTCGTTACAAATATTTACTAAAAAAAAAAGACTCAATTGACTGATTTTTATAAAAGAATAAAATAAAATCCAATGAAATCTCTCTAAACGAGTTCGAGGAGTAACACTATCCACATTTTGTTTTTGGTTGCGTTGTTTTCGATTGAGAATTCGGTGTGATTATGCTTCCGAGCTAACCAAAGGTATCGGAAACTTCTCTTTCAAATGCGCAAAACACATGTTTTGTTGACAAGCGTCCGTGGGCACGGAAGGACAAGGAATAGACCAATAAGACGAGGACCAGTGACCATGTGATCGTGGTGTTGTCATTTTAGTTAGGATTGAGCTCGCTTGGGAGGTTTAGTATATTAAATATATTAATATTAAAATCGCATTGCTCCCTCTACCCGTTCCTTACTCTGAGGTTTACGTTCTTTAAATTTTGTTAAATTGATACTTAAATTCATGTAAAAAATCGAAACAAGATTGACAGATTTAAAACGAGAGAAAATTAAATAAATTTGGCAAAAAGTTGTAAAAGCATGTAATTATTAATGTATACGAAATAGATAGCGAGGAAGCTATGCGCCACACTAATTGGCAGACTATTTTTAAAATGTTTCTTTTCATAGCTATAATAATAAATAATTTCCAACCTAACTGGACCACTCTAGGAAAAACAGTTATATTGTGTAAATCTTTCGAAATATCAATATCAAAATGAAAGTTTGCACAAACGCTATATTTACTCTTTTAGATATTCTGTGTGTATTAGAGAGTAAGACTGTTTATAGTCAGCTCTGCCATTTTTCGGAGTAGGAATTCTGCCTCTTTGTTTGCTACAGTGACAATTTACCTGGCAAGGTCCAACACAGGAACTATATACCTAGCAATGAAGTATCTTATCATTATTTACTATTAAAATCACGATATACTTATTTCTGTTTTTAAAAAAGTGTCTTTAATGTAGTGAAATAAAATAACCAATAAATTGTGTAGAAATAATAAAAAAAATATCCCATTAAGAATAAATTACCCTATTTTTACTTGAGAATTGAACATTTTGATTATAAAACTTTTTGACTCATTGTTTGTAATAGTTTCATATTTTTTTTAATATGTAATTTTAATCTACCTATCTAACTTTGATATTTTTTTTTCTGACGAGAAAACTTTTAATAGTGCATTAGTGGGATCTCTCTTTTATATTTACCATACCATTTTACTTAAAAGTAAATTAAATAAATTCCCTTTACACAAAACAGAGGATGAGTCATAATTTAAAAAGTTTTCAAAGATCAACAAGTTGGTTAAGGGTTTAGAAACTTGCACTTTGCCTGTTAAGTCGACTTTCACCTTTCATTTCATTTTTTTGTCTGAAAACATTTTCTTATGAAATAATAAATAGCTAGTCTCCTATGGAATTTTATAGGACAATATCTATTAATTATTATACTTGAATTTATTTATACAGAACACAATAATTTAATTTATCAAGTTATTGGTTGTGGTTCAGCAGCAATAAAAATAGACTGCCAATTAGAGTAGCACATAGCTTCCTCGCATGTACTATACTACATGTACTTTATTATTACTTTAACATTAACATTATTGTTATATTACTATATTGTTATATTGTTTATTGTCTAAAAACTATTAATAGTTTTAGCCATCTTTAACACTTCATAGTGGTGTTGCTGTTGGTTTTACCAAAAAAATGTTTGTCTGATGAAGTTTGATTATTTTTCTGGCCTAAAATTCCAATTTTAAATTTAAAGTTCATGTTTACGTGAGCGTTAAGCGTGAACGCTTTGACGGATAACTTTGTCCTATGAACTCGTCCTGGGCATTGGAAAAATGAACATGTCTACCAAATTTCATCAAAATCGGTCAAGAATTACTCAAGTTATCGTCGGACGTATCAAAATTCGCGGACACACATACTGACAGACAGACAGACACGAAACCAAAAATGTTCCCTGATGTCTGAAACGGATTTCTGTCTTGGAATTTTTAAATTCGGAGACATAAAAGTTTTTCGTTCTCAAAAGTGAACACAATGCTTCCGTTACCTTCGGTAAACTCGGAAGCAAAAAATGAAAAGATTAATGACATTTTTATTAGCATAAAGATTAGGAGCTATTTGATTTTCGGTTGCTTTATTTTATCTAATCAACTCTTAATGGTTTAATTTACCTTTATAGTTTAAAATGTATTATACTTTAAATAAGTACATTTGAATACCGCGTATGGAGTTATGGTCTTCTAGTTGTGTCCGCGTATTTATGGGCGTACGACCTATCATTTTACACCAAGTGTTAACAGCATCCTCCAGGATTGCTTGATGTTGTTTTGAGGAAGTGACAGTAACAATATTAACTAATAATTCTACCTTGATCTTAATTTGAACAACATTCTTATCCCAAGATACCTCGAATACTGAGTGCGAAAGTCGAGAAATACCTTAACAATATTATTTTTTTTTTTTTTTTTACTGCAAACGGTTCATCAAGACTGTCTCCACTGGAAGACCTAAGATTTCATTATATTATACACTTTACTCATTTCTGTAACGCTATAACTTGTGATGGGCTTTCGCTTTCTAACTGTCATTTCAACGAGTATTGATCTGGTCACTAGTGCAATTTTATCGGCATATATGCGCACATTTTGCATTGCTAATTTATTTTGCCCTTGCTACTATATAGGCATCCCCTTTCCTAACTCCTTTTTCCACTTGAAATGACCTGCCTATTTTCCCTCCAACCTTTACTTTGGCTTTGGTATCCTTCAAACAGCCTCACCAGTTACCTTGGGGCTCATTGTTCCACTAGGCCCAGGCCATGAGGAAAAGCTTCTCTGTTTGACACTGTCAAATACGACGAAGGTCTACAAAATAGTTATTTAAGCACCAAGAAAAAGGGAGGAAACAAAGTCATTGCTCCCTGAGCGTTTTTGTTGGTTCATGAGGCGCAGCCGAGGGAACCATGAAGTTTAATCCCGAGGCATAGCCGAGGGAGCTAATATAGCGAGGGTACTTTGACTTTTTCAGAATGGGGTCCTTTCTTACCTATAAACTAGGGTGGAAAGTTAATGTTTTCTCCCTTCTGGAGAAAAAAAAAAAAATATTTAGACTATTAGTATGCTGGTAACATCTTTGTATTTTTGCCTCATGACAAACATCTCAACAGTGCTCTTGCCTGGTCTTAAGCCATCCTGGTATTATTCCAACACTTTCTGCATATCTATTTAATTTCTTCTGCAGAATATTTGAGAATACTTTATACACTACGTTTAATAAAGTATGATTTCTGTATACTTACTACAAACACTTTTATCCCCTTCCTTGAAAATTAGGCACATCTAGCCTTCGTACTACTCATGGAATTAGTTTTACATCTCAAATATTTTTGCACTTAAGTCTTTGCCCTCCTTTTTATAGCTTTACTACGTTAATTAAGTATTTTCCCTGTAGAAATTCATTATAAATAAGTACATTATAAAGCTTCTTTAGTTATACCACTGCGATTATTTATGACTATTATTTAGTCATATTTAAACTCCAAGCATATGATTTACTAATAATGCTAATCGATAATCTAATTAATAAGGGTTACAGAGTAATCTAACAGTGGAGCATTCCTGTGATACAAACCAAACAATTGGGCCCCAATTAGGTCATATTAGTATCATGTGTAACAATTACTAACTCCTTATTATAATTATACGATGGATATCTGTTTCAAGTACTTGCTTTAGGGTTAGTTATTATATTCCAACAATCAAATTCATTTCGTTATTACCTGTGGTAACTCTGCTTACCAACCTTGAGGTATGTACTCACTTGGGACATTTATATATTACATATGCAAATTTTAACTACTGTCTTTGTACTATTTTTAATTTATTTTCTTGTTAATTTCTTTGAATGTTAATAGCCTTGTAGTCTTCAAAAAAAGGAACAAATTTAATTCAATTCAATTAGTTAGTCTACGACCGTTTATATCTTCTTAAGTAAGTAAGTAATAGTTAGTAAATTTATATTTTATTTATTTCAAGTGCTATCGATAATTTTATATAAATTAAATATACCATTAATGTACATAATATAACAAAATGTTCCATTAACGAATAGATAAAAGTAATATCGCGGCTGTTAAAAATGCTTTTCTGTCACTGACCCTTATTGATCGAATTTACTGGCCGTCTTGTCGCCCTTAAAAGGACGAAAAAATAAAAACTCAATGTGCGACTACTTTACCCGGCATAATACCCTCACTTAAATTTTTATAACAAGGATATAGAATATTAATAAGGGTAAAAAAGAGATGGTAGAAAAAGGAGAAAAGGTCTACAGTTACCCACTCATTTTATTTTATGGCCATTTCAGTGACAGTATCAAATTTTGAGTGCCCAACGCTTTTTTATTATTGGCCATCATTATACCTCCTTTTTTGAGTTATTCTTTTAGTTGAGATTGCTTTTCTTGTCTCTTAAGGAGTCAGCATTTATTGCTTAAGGTTTAAACTTCTACTTCTGGTTTTTATACTTTTTTTTACTAGACCAAATTGGTTAACCCTTATAATTAATAATTATTGTACAGCATTTAATACAAGACTTTTCGCAAATCATTATGCATACATATTTAAGTGTCATTTACATCACTTATGATCAATTGTTTGTTTATCGACGTAAAACATCCTACGCCGCGGTAATTTTCGTAAAAGTTGTTGTTACGATTTTCTTTATATACCATAAACGAATAAACAAATATAAGCCACTCTCGGTTCATATGAGACGTAATTATAAACATTTACTGGAGCTGAGCGCATTACGATCACACGATGCCACAAGATGACCACCAAGTTAGATTTTAAAATTACCGGTTTGCCACGCGGTAAAATTAGTATAGCTCGGGAACTTACGTACGCCTAGGACGTTTTGTAGCTAGAGGAGAGAAATGGCTCTCCTATTATTAAAGTTAAGCAGCATCGGACGTTGTCACAACTTGGATGAGTGACAAAAAATCGGGGTTCAATTCCCGACCGGGCTACGTTCAGACTGCGCATTGCTTCTTGGAAGAGTTCTGTGTCACCAGGTTTCGATAAGCATGAAAGACCATGTTCAGACACTCTCACAGGAGTTTGATAAATATAGATAATCCCAGAGAAATGGAGACATGGTTAACAGACCAACACTTCACACATGTCTGGAAGTTAGATTTTCTTGTAATAATACTGAATGCATTAGGTTGAAAGAAGGCCTACACTGGTTTATTCAAAGGCCCTACCTAAGTGTACGCGGGATACCCGGTATAGGAACGATGGTCCTTACGCTTTTCATTAAATAAATATAAATGATAAAATCACACTGCTAATTATACGATGCTAACTAACTGCTTATACATGGCGGAGTTAGAAAAGATACCAAAGTAAAAGTAACTAATTATTTGTACTTAGTTAATGTATGTATTTGCAATTAGTCCTAATAACGAGGAAGTCTAACAAACTCGTCCTGGCCGTTAAAATGAATATGTGTACCAAATTTCAACTAAATCGGTCATCATTTACAAGTTATCGATTTTGTGACGTTTGGTTTGGTGACGGTCGTTTGTTTCGGATTTACTCCCGTGCTCCAGACACTGTAACGTGCTATAAGGAACTTCGTTTAAAAAAAGTGTTTAATACTAAAAAAGTATTAGTAGTATTAGTTTAATACTAAAAAAAAAAGCTCGATTAATACTATTAAATGTGGCGGAAAAATAATTGCTTTGTAAGTTTTTAATACAGACCACTTACATTGGTCATTCTTTAATTTGGAAAAATAGACCTTTGGCTAATAATAGGTTATAGTATACTTTTTTTGTGAATATACGAAGAAATTTAATCTATTGCAATGGCTTCAAAATTCTTGTAATGCGAATTTTTGAAAATTTTTTCCACGGCAATCCGTTTTAGACCATTCTTAATCGATTCCTGAAATTTAACACTTATTTATGTATGTATGTATCACTCTAGATGATATCTCACCCAAGGATACACTTAAAAATAATCCAATCAAATGTTAAAATGTCAATGATATCAAACGAAAGGATGAGTTTGTTAGCCAGCATTTTGGGAGCTCATTCAGGGGTCAAATTGTGACAATTTAGGGTCAAAAATAGCATAAAAACGTGTTGTTTCCATTTTATCAGAATAGCTGGGAATCAGATATAGCTGCGCATGCGCAAATAAAAAATTTGTTGTAAAAGTTATAACTCTGGAATTAATAGACCAATATCGGTGAAATTTTCAGGAATTGGATCAATAATGGCCACTGCGCATGTGCAAATTATTTTTTTCACTTTCAGGAAAATGTCTACATTATTTTTTTTTAATTTATTGTTTGTATCTTTTATAATACGCAGATTTATTGAAAAATTCGCTCATTAACTCATGGTGGATGAATGGACTTCTTTTAAGTGTATTATGGTTTAGATAACTCACTCTCTTAAGTCTTAACTCGAACTCTCGAAATTTTATTTAATACCTACATCTTTTTCTCTTAGAACTCAATTATACCATGCAATATTTTTGGTGGCTTCTCTCGTACACTTACTTTTACCTCTCCTAAACATCGAAAAATCTTTCTCTACTAATAATAAGAGAAACCATGCGAGCTCTTCTTTGAGATGTGTAGACCCAGTCACTGTCAGTTTACCTTAAATTGTTTGTCAAAAGTCACCTTTCTTTGTTTGAATAAAATTCAATTTAGCAACGTATTACATAACATGTACGAAGTTTTATTTATTATGAAAAGAGTAGAATCCTTAATAATGAATCAGGCTGCAGATCTAATATACATAATTTACAAAGCCATAGAACTTAATATGCCAGTTAGCCTTACAAGTTCAAAAGAAATTTGGAGTAAGTCAAGCGCAATTTTTTATCAGAAAAAAGAATCAACAGCTGTACTCGCCAAGTAGGCGCATTTTATAGATGTTAGATAATGAAAGGAAAATTACAAATTTTAATTACGTTCCTTTAACACAAGACTTCTGTTCAAACTGATCCTTACTTTAAATAACCCGGGATAATTAATAACGTCTTTACCTGTTATAATTAGAAAGCCAGTTCAAACAAATCGCTTAGATAATTTAAAAGAGGTTGAAAAAGGTGGTTACAAAACAACTTCTTGATAAAACAGAACGTCAAAAACCAATTTTTTTTCTCGTAGGAAATTTTGTTATTTTTACCTATTTAACCAATCCTTTGAACCGTGAAGTACCTTGTACCTTTTAATTGAAATCTAGTCAATTGAAATTACCAATTAACTATTATAAATGATAATTATTATTTTCGATTTTTTTCTTTTTTAAAGTTGGTTAATTCTAGATATTATTGTTATGACGCCAAAAATTTAACAACTTATAGCGTAAATTCAAAACTTTTTAATTAACTAGGTTGGTTTATTAAATTCTTGATAAAAGAATATTTTAATTGATAATCTCAAAATAAATCTAAATGTAACAAGTTAACCTGTCTAAAATAAAATGAGATCGATGACAGTTTTTTTTCGAGTAGACTGACTCGAGAATCTCGTTTTGAACATTAAAAAGTTTAAGATGGTCCCACCCCTCTTGACGTCGGAAAACACATGTTTTGCCCCACGTGTGCACTTATAAAATACCTGAATGACATCCATATACCTTTTTTTATTCCTTTATTATTTAAGATTCATAAAATATACTCTATGAAATACACATAAAATACTGTTTTGCTCAAATGTACTCTAATATAATGGTAAACATTCCGAAGAAAACAAAAATTTAATTCGGTCGCGCGGAGGAAGCCGTTGCCGCCGTACGGGACCTCTGGCAGCGTCTTAGGCGGTCCTATATTACACCTGGAGTATCCCTTTAAAAAAAAGTATAAAAAAATTCCCAGTTCACGGATTTTCCGCCGCAAGGGAGCAAACTAGTACTCTAAAAGATATAAGTATAAGTGTAAATAAATGGATGTTTGTGCGCGTGTGAAATAGAAACAAAAATAGGGCTAATTATGAAGTACCATCCAAATTTCATACGGACTAGTAAATTTAAATTTTCATATGTTGGTTCGTAAAAATTTAAACAGACAAAATGGCAGACAAATAGACACAGAACCAAGAAAAAGTTTCCTGATGTCTGTAACGGATTTCTTTCTTGGAATTTTTTAATTCAAAGACATAATTCTGACCGATCAGATACCTTTCGTTACCTTTAATAGGCTCGGAAGCAATAAATTAATTTAATTAGATATTATTGGATTTAAATTAAACTATACTATGTAATATGTGAAGTTTTGTTTAAGTTAGTCGAACCGATTTTTACTGTTATAGATCCGGATGGTTTACAGTTTACATTATTTCTCAGGTAGCAAAGGCCTTAATTAAAGGCATTTAATTAAACCACATCAAAGAGGTTCTTTGAACATCAAATAGCGCTAAAATGAGATATAAGGGTGGCAAAAAGGATACAATTTATCTCTATACGTTAACAATGGGTTAAAATGATTAAAAACTGAAATAAAATAAATTATATCCGTTTCTTATTTAAGGACGATAATCCTAACAGTTCCCTCTATATTTTATTTCAGATTGAGATTAAATTCTTATTTGAATTTTAAGTTTTACGGTTCAATGAAGCTTAAGGGCGACGCTTCAAATTTTATTGTTCTAAGAATATCTTCCTTTGCGTCTTGATATACAAAATTGATTTCTAAGCCAGCCCCTTTGAATTTCACTATTTAAAACTGGTTAAATTAAATAAATTAATATAGATAATGGAATATATAACGGATTAAAATAGCATATTAGGTTCTTAAATATATTATAAAATATTGATATAAAAATTAACATCATAACTTAAACAGTAATAAATAGCAGGTGTGATACAATGTCAATGCTGCGCCACCTGGGGTATAATTTATGTAAATTAAGTCAGTGTAGTGTAAACCAGGTTTGTTTCAGGCCAGCGAATTTCTCACAAATACTTCCTTTGACGTCAGGCATTAGCTGAATTAAATACTTTTACAGACTGTTGTACACACACTTGTTTAAAATATGTAGCGTGTGAAATTATAAATATTCCTGTTATTAATTCTTAAATTATTATTCTTAAATATTCCTGTATTCATTTTCTGAAATTATAAGAGTACACTTAGTAGTTGTTGTCTAGTACTTCCTACTAGAACGGGTAGGACGAACCACTTGTTCGAACCTTGCAATTAGGCCATCATTAGGCCCTTTGTACGCCCCGTGGTGGAGAGTTCCAGTTACTTCGCTCATCATACATTTGTACATTGTACCGCCGAAGCGAGTATGGTGTGGTCATTAGTAAGCTATATAAGCGAGCGTCAAAGCGTGGGGGAAGAGTCCTCATATAGAGTGTCCCTCGCCCTGCTCCGTCCTCGAACCATTGATACCAATTACATCATCATTACACGGATCGGACCCACATCAAAGTGTGGGGGAAGAGTCCCCATAAAGGGTGTCCTTCGCCCTGCACCGTCCGCGATTCATTGATGCAATTCAGAGTATCATGCCACGGGATCGAACCCACGACCTCGAGTTGCCTCGACTCAGTGATAGCTGCGCGGTGTCTTTAGCACCTCGCACCTCGGCCACCCTGGCTCCCAACTTAGAGGACACTTAATTTTAAATTTCATTAAGAAAAATAGTGTCCAAAATTCGCAAGTATCGAGAGATGAAATAAAATAAATCCGCTGTCACCCGAGGACTTTCCTGGCGGTATACAACATAAGTGTGTATTTTTCTTTAGGATTTTTCTGGAACATACTCTACCATCTACCAGCATTACTTGAAAATGTCCCACCTATTATTCAAAGAAATATCGATTTTCAGCATGATGGTGCAGCAGCACTCATTGGATTAAATTACCAAAATCATCTAACTGCACAATTTCCAAATTGATGGAACGGAAAAGGAAAGCCAATTTCTTGGCCCGCTCGTTTACCAGATCATATTAAATCACTGGTTTATAAGAAATCTGTTTGAGTTATTCAGACCTGCTGATCGAGTCATTCTAGCATTTGATGATATTCGAGAACACCCGCAGCTATTTCGAAGAACTCGGCAGTCGATTACACAATGTTTCAACTTTATAACAACAACGTGTATTGAATATGGTAATGAATTGAATATGTTTTTGTCCATCTGTTGCCGTTACTCCATGTAATATGTCGAACCCATTTCAATTTCCTTTTAACTTATTGTTCTTCCACCATTTCCACCATTTATTATCAAGAGAAGAATTGAGCAAAATCTTAAACACCAATTAGATGTCAATTAAACCGGATTCAGAAAAACTTCTCGTCGTCATTTTCTATTGCTTAGCTATTTTATTTGTAAGAAACAAAAAGGTCAAACTTAATTTTATTTAAATTTTGTCAATTATATTATATTATCTCCTCAAAACTTATAAAAATATATTTATAAAGACTTCTAATAATTTTTAATTAAAAATAAGCTTAAAACACCTGAACATTTAACATGTTCCTTCTTAAGCTTTCTTTTCCTAAGAAAGAGAACTTCATACCAACCTTTAACAAAAATAAAGGTAGTCTTCAGTTTAAACTTTTAGACCAAGATTAGATTTGAAGGGGATTAGTCTGGAGTATATGCCTTAAACCCCTTAATGAACTTGACCTCCTTATTAAGTCTAAAGTAACTAAAATTTAAAAAAATAAAATCTAATTTTTTTAAACTTTTTTTATCCGGTGCAAACTTGGACAATACACTAAATAATGCAAATTTGAAAGTTGTTGTGTTTAGTATAGCTAACTTTTGGAAATTGTTAGGAACGTATATGTATGCTCAATTCAAGCCTTTAAACTTTTTTTTTATTACTAGTACATTAACAAAAACGGAACAAAAACAAAAAAATTTGGAACTCGCCTAAAACCTGGTCCAAACACCGAAATATCTGAAGCTGTTTTGAATTTCATACACTAGGTACAATCATGTTTCATAATAATGATCGAGTAGCTAAGTAAAGTGTGTAACCTTTGTTGAAAATGTAAACATTATATTGAATTTTATCTTAAGACAAATCTTGAAATTTAGAGGAGAGTAATTAAAGATGTATACATTTAAAGCTAAAAAAAAATAAAGCTAATAAAAATGACTAAAACGTTTCAAACATTACAAGTTTAATATGTGGTTCTCTCGAAGCATTTCAAAGCGAGTCACTTTAATTGCTGTCGTAAAGTCACAGTTTTTAATATTATATTAGTCTTGTTTATGTAAGTTCTCTCATCTTAACTTATTCTCTAAACAGCAAACAGTAGAGGATATTAACAACTTATAAAGTAATTAAGGCTGGAACTGGGATTCTAGCATTGTGATAGACTTACATTTATTAAGGTGGTAATTTTATTAAGGTAGCCACTTACGGTCCCGGTGCGGTCCGTCCAGTTTAAGATCTCTTTCAGTCGGATTCTCACATTTCAAGATGCATTTCTCATTTCTATGTTTTTAAATGGACCATACCTCCGGTCCGATTACAGTGACGCTCAGGTCTCTGACCGCTCACAGTTGCTTATAGATCTGGCGCATGACCCCAGGGAACCGGGACGTTTAGTGGGCGCTTATGGGAAAATTATGTGGGCGAATATGGGCAGTGCGCCCAAATTATTATTTTTTAAATTTTTAGTGGGGAAAGCTCTTGATGAGTAGGCTACAAATATACATATACGCTTTTTTAAATTTTGCATTTCTTAAATTTTTTATGGGTTTTATGAGTTAAAATATACCCAAAGAAAAACCCCTACTCCCAATCCCCCTATAANTAACAGTGATAAATTGATGAAACACTTTCAGCTTCAATGATATGTGAAAGAAGTAAGAGAAAAACAGAGAGGGGACGTCATGGTTAAGTTTATTATGAAATTACAAAGTTTCATAGGCACAGCTTGTGTTGTCATCGTCATAATGCTATCACAAGTGCCTAAGTTCGGTCATTGAAATAATTAATTAATCTGATTGATGATATTAGGGTGAGATAAATTACCCTATACCCTATCCCTAATTGCTTCATCCTTAGAGAAGCTCGCTGGATAAAGGCTCAACTGTTGACTTAAATAATCCAAGAAGGTACATCCTCAAATTCTTAAGGACTTGAAATCATTGTTTATTATTTTAACATGTGATACATTTCAATTGAAGTCCATGATGTTACTAAAGTTAAATTCGATAAGTTAAAAAAGGTCTCTAAAAATATAAAAAGTTATTCACGCGGACTCATTTTTTACATCAAATCCAGAGTAAAAACGTGAAATTTTATTGATTATAATCTGAGTTATAAAATTAGTTAAAGGAATTCAAGATCTTGTAAATAATCCATCCCCGTGCTACCGTGGTAATTAACTTTAAAAAAATTACCTAGTTTTTTTTCGCTTTTGGGAAAATTATGTGGGCGAATATGGGCAGTGCGCCCAAATTATTATTTTTTAAATTTTTAGTGGGGAAAGCTCTTGATGAGTAGGCTACAAATATACATATACGCTTTTTTAAATTTTGCATTTCTTAAATTTTTTATGGGTTTTATGAGTTAAAATATACCCAAAGAAAAACCCCTACTCCCAATCCCCCTATAATGGACAGTCCTAAAATGTTAAAATGTTTCATGAAAATACCTTATTATAGGGTTATATTTCCTGAAAAAAAAATTAATTTACCTTGTTGTTATTAAACAACATTGTGACCCCTTGGGGGGATCGAACCAGGGGCCTTTTTGTTTCTTACTTGTTGTTGTTACGTCTAGATTTGTTTATCATTTTTATTTTCAGGTAGAGCAGGATAGGGAAATAAAAAAAATGTTAAGCATTTATTACGAGTACCTTTTTT
This sequence comes from Gerris buenoi, assembly GCA_001010745.2. NCBI lineage: Eukaryota > Metazoa > Arthropoda > Insecta > Hemiptera > Gerridae > Gerris > Gerris buenoi. The sequence continues at coordinate 181,381 of KZ652312.1, forward strand.
GTATAAGAGGGAGGGGAACAGTGGGGTTGACCAGGATTAGCAGAGGAATATACAAGATTTCTTAAAAGGGATTAGGCACATACAGGTTTTATGTACTGTACAGTTTAAATTAAATTCTACATTTTTTCTTCTCTCGTAAATTAATCTTCATATTTTCTCTCTTAATAGGTTGTATTAAATATGTTAAAGCTAGACATATTATTTATAATTAAGATTATTAAAATGATGTCATTAATATATCAAAGCAGATATGGTTAGTTCGTGAAACTAATTGTGATAATCTATCAACCAAGACAATATAAAATGTAGCTAGTGACCAAATTCATTCATTTAAGGGAAGAGAAGAAGGCAGGTATTAAGACAAAAGAACGAATTAACACACTTTCCCCAATTTTAGATCCCTGGTGTGGTGATGCTCAACAGCTTTCATATCAATCCATATTTCATCCAGAATGTATGTTTAACAAATCAAATGATAAAATATTTTTTAATAAGTTTGAAATAGTTTAAAAGAAGTTGTTCTTACGTGGTTTTAAATAATAGTAGTAAAATGTTTTTTATAAAAAGGGGGGTGGGGGATACAAATTTTAACAGTGATAAATTGATGAAACACTTTCAGCTTGACCGAAATGGCCGTTTGTGATCATCCTAAGCAATCAAATTGTGGTTTAACCAATCGAGAAATGGTTAAACCAGGCAGTGAAAAGTATAATTTGACTCATACCAGAAACATTCTAACTGAAAAACTGCAAATGCGCCGAAGGATATCACAAGTGGGTGGATTTTCGATCACTACAATACATTACCTGTCACTCTGCTCTCCTTGTTCTGCAATTTTTGTACCAAAAACTATGTGGTAGACATTCCTCATCCCCCTTTCTNTATATATATATATATATAACCAATTTTAAAGCCGTAGTCACCTTAATTTAGTATGCATCCAGCATAGTTCAATTATGATAAAAAAAATGTTAAGCATTTATTACGAGTACCTTTTTTGTATAAGAGGGAGGGGAACAGTGGGGTTGACCAGGATTAGCAGAGGAATATACAAGATTTCTTAAAAGGGATTAGGCACATACAGGTTTTATGTACTGTACAGTTTAAATTAAATTCTACATTTTTTCTTCTCTCGTAAATTAATCTTCATATTTTCTCTCTTAATAGGTTGTATTAAATATGTTAAAGCTAGACATATTATTTATAATTAAGATTATTAAAATGATGTCATTAATATATCAAAGCAGATATGGTTAGTTCGTGAAACTAATTGTGATAATCTATCAACCAAGACAATATAAAATGTAGCTAGTGACCAAATTCATTCATTTAAGGGAAGAGAAGAAGGCAGGTATTAAGACAAAAGAACGAATTAACACTTAACACACTTTCCCCAATTTTAGATCCCTGGTGTGGTGATGCTCAACAGCTTTCATATCAATCCATATTTCATCCAGAATGTATGTTTAACAAATCAAATGATAAAATATTTTTTAATAAGTTTGAAAAAGTTTAAAAGAAGTTGTTCTTACGTGGTTTTAAATAATAGTAGTAAAATGTTTTTTATAAAAAGGGGGGTGGGGGATACAAATTTTAACAGTGATAAATTGATGAAACACTTTCAGCTTGACCGAAATGGCCGTTTGTGATCATCCTAAGCAATCAAATTGTGGTTTAACCAATCGAGAAATGGTTAAACCATTTATCGATTGGTTTAGGCAGTGAAAAGTATAATTTGACTCATACCAGAAACATTCTAACTGAAAAACTGCAAATGCGCCGAAGGATATCACAAGTGGGTGGATTTTCGATCACTACAATACATTACCTGTCACTCTGCTCTCCTTGTTCTGCAATTTTTGTACCAAAAACTATGTGGTAGACATTCCTTATCCCCCTTTCTCACCTAATCTAGCCCTTTCTTCTTTCCAAAGCTTAAGTACCCGGTGAGAGATCAGCGATTAAGGAAATTAAAGAAATATTTATGGGGGAGCTTGGCATCATTTCAAAAGAAGCGTTTTAGAGCATGCATAGAGACGTTTTAGAGGATGCATAGATGCGTTTTAGAGGAGCATAGATGCGTTTTAGAGGATGCATAGGTGCGTTTTAGAGGATGTGTTAAAAATATTATGAAAAGTAAACAAAGAAAAAAAAAAAAGTAAACAAAAAAATGTATATATTAAAAAAAATGAATTTAAATCAAGATTCAGACGAAATAATTTTGTATTGTTTTTTAGATTCNTCTTTAATCAGTTACGTTTCGTATTATTTTTTTCCATAATCACTTAAATATATATTTTTTTACAAAAATATAATTTTTAATTTGAATTGAATTAAGACAAAAATATTGTTAAATAAATAAAAATAGACATTTTGTGTAAAATAAAAATTTCAAAGTCGTTCCAAAAATAACGTAGTTCAATGAAATCTTGGAACGATTGGAACCAGTTACTAGTTACAACGCAGGAACTAGTTATTTTTATAGTTACGTTCCGTTCCTCCCATCCCTAGTTGTTAAATTATTTTTTTCTTTGATTTCTATTATAATTTGAAAGGACGGGACGACAGTTAGTTGACCCGGCCTTAGATTTCGTAAAAGGATGCATAGACGCGTTTTAGAGGATGCATAGAGACGTTTTAGAGGATGCATAGAGGCGTTTTAGAGGATGCATTTAGGAGTTGAAGCGGCAATGAGAAAAATGAATCACTTGCCAAGGGGATTACTTTGAATGGCACTATTTCGAATAACGAATAACTTGTAAATATTTTCATAAACTTTATAACAAATCAACCCCTTTAGTTTTTGACCAGACCTCGTATTATATTTCACACACATGTCATGTCTATTATACTTGTAAGTTGCTAAATAGAGCTTAGGAATATCTTGTCGGTTTTGTTGACTAAGTTAGTCATTATTCCCCTGCTGGTGGCCTAAATGTTAAGTTCTGAAGTTTTTAAGAGCCTACAAGTTGAGATTAAGTGTTCATTGGATTCGTTTTCCCCAGATCCGCACAGTTTAAGTTTATAATCTTCTCTTAATATCTATGACTTTTAATTTAACGATAGAACAAAGACATTTACTCTAAAGATGAGAGATATAATATATAGATAAGCCTATAATATTGGATAGTAGTGAGTTACTCTGTGCTGCCAGGGTTTAACTATATATACGTTTGTAATAATATAATTGAATTAAAATATTAAAATTAAACCATTTTATTTAGTGCCAGAATGTTACCACTCAACAAACAGTAGACTGCACATTCTGTGTTTGACGAAATTTAACTTAATCCTCAATCGTGTGGAAAAAAGGGTTTTGAAAAAAAATAAATAATTCAGGGATTGAGGTAAAAGCTTCAATTTCTCACAGTAACTGAATTTAATTAATTGTACTAAATTTTTCGATTCAATTATTACACTGGATATTTTTAAAAAGGTGCTGAATTTATGCTGGAATGAAGCGAGAAGAGTTGTGGTGTTCTTTAGAAATAGCAACAAAGGTGGTTTTATTGTTAAAATAATCGTCGAAGTTTCTCTAAAAACTATTAAACCAGATAAATTCTCTAAAAATAAAAGATTCACGATGAATCTGTAAATGTTAGCGACTATTTAACATTAGAAACTTTTATCCTGAGTTTAAAAATAATTGGTATATGTGTTGGTATTTTATGAGAACAAAGAAGTGAAATTCTTATATGGTGTACGTGGCTTGTATACAAACAATGTTTTAAAAACTATTATTGATAACTGTTTTTACTTCTTACTTTTAGCTGTTATCAACTTTATTTATGTTTTTAGTTTTGTAGATATTTCTGATATCTTTGTTTTTTTACTTCAAATGCTCTTTATCTCAAAGTAGTATTCCTTGAATAAAAGCTAATGTAAAGTGGTCGTTCGGAATAAGCTATGGAGCTGCATTTCTAATAAGATTGCAACTTAGATTTGACTTAGATTATGATTTTATGATCGCGATTTCCTGCATAGTTGAGTAAGGATAACTAACCAAATTATATTACCAGGAGGATGCCGAGGATGGAGCTTTTTTTGAAGCAGCATCGGGTTCAATTCTTTTTAACAAATGAAGTTGATTTTTTTTTTCTCACATTAGCCGAATTTTTACTATATTAATAAGATAAACTAAAAATCTCAGTTGAAGAATAATTCTTATAAGTTTGCACCTTTGATAACTTTGCATTACTTGTTTAGAATAGACAAGTAATCCCAATATAATAAAAACCTTAAAAAAAAAAAATGTTAATAATATCGCAAATTAATTACTAGCCGTTTTTGGCCCTCCTAATTGGCCAGCATCTATTACTTGTGAGTTTGATGTTGTTTTGTTATCACCACAACCTATTAATGGTAATTATTTGGTGATTAATTTTTTTTTTTTTTAGCATGAACTTTACGCCAGATAGATGGTTGGACCCAATTAATCATGGATAAGTTAAAAGTTGAGGTGATTTTTAACTAATAAAACAGTAATGCAGTGTACAATTAGAGAAATAATTATATTGGGAACTAGATACTGTCTAATTTTTTCCAAAAGTCATCACTAATTTACACTAACATTATTAATTTATTTTTAATATTATCAGCATTATTATTATTATTAAGATTTTTTGTGTTAAATCTAAAAAGAAAAAAAGACATTATGTGGGAATTCTAGCGGTCTGCAATAAAATCGAAAAGCTTATCACTTAACTTCGATAACTTTATTTATAACTTATCACGTTTAATTATGGATGTGTTTAAACTAGTGAAACTTGTATAACTTATCACGTTTAATTATGGAAGTGTTTAAACTAGTGAAACTTTAATCTTCTCAAACTTGGTTAAGATATAATCAAACGAGTTAAACCATTTATACCTTAAGTGTTAGTACTACCTTAGGCACTACAAACATAGGCACTATGTCAACACAACAAGAAGCAGATTATGAAACTGAAGACTTCCTGTTTACATGGAAATGAGAATTGGATTTCTTCTCTCTTCTGTATTCTGACGTTAAACCCCATTTATAAATACAATTATTTGATCAGTTTATAGCTAATATTAAGTAGTAGGTATAATATAATTGAAATAAGCTTTAAAAAATTAAAAGTTGAAGATNTATGATCGCGATTTCCTGCATAGTTGAGTAAGGATAACTAACCAAATTATATTACCAGGAGGATGCCGAGGATGGAGCTTTTTTTGAAGCAGCATCGGGTTCAATTCTTTTTAACAAATGAAGTTGATTTTTTTTTTCTCACATTAGCCGAATTTTTACTATATTAATAAGATAAACTAAAAATCTCAGTTGAAGAATAATTCTTATAAGTTTGCACCTTTGATAACTTTGCATTACTTGTTTAGAATAGACAAGTAATCCCAATATAATAAAAACCTTAAAAAAAAAAAATGTTAATAATATCGCAAATTAATTACTAGCCGTTTTTGGCCCTCCTAATTGGCCAGCATCTATTACTTGTGAGTTTGATGTTGTTTTGTTATCACCACAACCTATTAATGGTAATTATTTGGTGATTAATTTTTTTTTTTTTTAGCATGAACTTTACGCCAGATAGATGGTTGGACCCAATTAATCATGGATAAGTTAAAAGTTGAGGTGATTTTTAACTAATAAAACAGTAATGCAGTGTACAATTAGAGAAATAATTATATTGGGAACTAGATACTGTCTAATTTTTTCCAAAAGTCATCACTAATTTACACTAACATTATTAATTTATTTTTAATATTATCAGCATTATTATTATTATTAAGATTTTTTGTGTTAAATCTAAAAAGAAAAAAAGACATTATGTGGGAATTCTAGCGGTCTGCAATAAAATCGAAAAGCTTATCACTTAACTTCGATAACTTTATTTATAACTTATCACGTTTAATTATGGATGTGTTTAAACTAGTGAAACTTGTATAACTTATCACGTTTAATTATGGAAGTGTTTAAACTAGTGAAACTTTAATCTTCTCAAACTTGGTTAAGATATAATCAAACGAGTTAAACCATTTATACCTTAAGTGTTAGTACTACCTTAGGCACTACAAACATAGGCACTATGTCAACACAACAAGAAGCAGATTATGAAACTGAAGACTTCCTGTTTACATGGAAATGAGAATTGGATGTCTTCTCTCTTCTGTATTCTGACGTTAAACCCCATTTATAAATACAATTATTTGATCAGTTTATAGCTAATATTAAGTAGTAGGTATAATATAATTGAAATAAGCTTTAAAAAATTAAAAGTTGAAGATACCCAAAGCCAATCATATTATCTTCCAAATAATATAAACTTTAGAATTAAGAAATGTGTTAAAAGGTACCAAAGCCATAAAATTCATTTTCAAATTTTCTACCTTCTATGGAAATCTTGAAAAATTATATGATATATTAATTAACCAGAAGAAATCAATTTCATTTTAGACGTCTCTAATATGTTTTACCATTTTCGATCATTAAACATTAAACACGCCTAATTTTAAAACATAGCAACAAATAATAACCCATTTGAGGTTGGTTTAAGTTATAATATTACTAACTTAAGTTAAATCTTATTGACATTAACTAATGGATGTAAAGTAGAAATAAAAAAATAAATAACAACTTCAAGAAGTAAGTAACAAGAAGGAAATTAAGTTGTAATATGGTTGAAAAGAAACTCTACCTTATTTGGGAAGAGTTTAAACTTAAACTGACATTATCCAAGAAACCAACAGAAAAGTTTTGAGGAAGTTGAGAGGGAAAAAATCTCTAGAATAAAAAAGTAGTACTCACTAAGTATTAAAAAGTTTGTGCAATGGTTTCTTTAAATAAGTTGAGAAAAACTTCTGGGAAATTGCAGAGTTAAAGATATTAGCTAACATAATTTAAAAAATTGTCTTTTGACTGAATATCAGCCTTGAGGTAAAGAACATATATTTAATAAGAAAAACAAATAATTGGGTTGTTTACAAAAAAAAACTTTAAATTCTATTTTCTTCAAAATTTGAAATAATTTTTAACTTATAATTTTGTTGATACTTAAAATTATACAAACGATGGTTTACTATTTTTATAAGTTAATATTTTATAATTTCAATTACTAAGGAACAACATACTTTCAAAATAAATAGAGGTCTATTTCGTACAAGTTTAAAAGTATTCAATCCCGTTAGGTACTTAAATATGAATATTCTTTAGTATTTATGGTATTATTTATTATATTGACTGTATATGGTTATTTATGTGAATTTTCATGGTTGTCTATGTGTATCATAATAACAATCATTGCTGACAAGTAAAAGTTAAAACTAGGTAGAGCTTGGAACAAAAGCCAAATAGTAAGAAATCTAGTTTCGTTTCTTTAATTACATATATGTATTATGTATGTATATGAATATAATATAAGTATATTGGTATATAATACAAAAAAAGTAATAGCCAAAGATACTTTTTTCCGTTGTAAAATTTAAAATAAACCCAACTCCCAACTTTATAGAGCTTGGTCACTGAACTACGTTATAACACAAATAATATAAGGAAATGATTCTAGCGAAATTTGTGTAACATGTAAATTGCTACCAGTATATTGTGTTTTTAAGTAAATATAATTAAACTATATTAAAGTAACAAATGAAAACAAGACTTGGTAATATCTGGATTATTGCAAACAGTACAACTTTTATTTGTCTAACACAAGACCCGCTTTTTTCCTTGTCTACACTATCTGGTATTAAAGTTCAATGTCGACTTGTGAATTTGCTACGCGGGACCAAAAATAAAATTCTACAGTGTGTTTACTAACAACTGATAATAAAAAAGAGTTTTAATATTCCGGGAAATAAAATGTATGTCGAAATAGTTAATAATTTTTATTTGTTTCTTAGTGGAGAAAGGAATGTTGTATTGCAGTAAATAGTTCCAATTTAAAGCCCAAACTTGTCTGCAGCAGACTAACTTTTAGACTTTTATTGACTTCTGCGACTCTGCAGCAGCAATTTTAGAAATTAGTTCTAAAATATTTCCTACCTTTAGAATTCGTAAATGAAAAATATGAGTTCATTGTACAAGAAATGAACAATGAAGATTTATCAACAAAGGTCCAGAACTGTTTTATGATTAAACGGAAACTAGAATGAAGCTTAGTTTTAGGTTTTGTTGCTAGAGAAGTGATGAATCCTCAAGGGCGCAGTACTTTTTGTCTCATTCTTTTACCACTCAGACAAGGGTAGTTATTTGTATAACGTAAAATATTCAAACTTTTTTTTAAACTGGAAAAAGTCATTAGTCTTACCTACAAAGTTATACCAGGCATGCTTGTTTGCTCCGAGAGGTTATAACTTACAAGTTGTTAAGAAGTCTTGTATGGACAGACCATTAGTAGATCGGGCAACTTTTTCCCTCATAATATTTTGATAACTTCATTTCATAAACATTTATATTTGCTATTGATAAGAAATTTCAACAGTAATTAAACAATAAATTTTGCATTTGTTTTAAATTCAGGTCAGGTTTTAATTTTTCAGAAATGACTTAGGATAGTAGTCAGCTCAATTAAATAGTGTTAGGGTACTGGTGATTGTTCACATTTTGTTATCGATTTTCGGCTAAATCGGATTTGTATCGTAGGTCATCTTCGAAACTCATATGCCGAGTTTGATAATGTTTTTATTTTATTTTACTCAGGGTGCGAATGGGAAAATAAATAAAAGTATTTCATAATATAATAACTTAAATGCTTAACCCCTAAAAAATACTGGGATGCAACTACTTCTCTGTAATTTGTTTTTTTACTAATATTTGGACAAAAGATTTTCCACATGAAATCGACTTATATTTATATTTGTATTTATACTGTACAACAAAATGTATTTATAAAAATTGTCAAACCTCTTTGAGAGATTTTTTCCATATATATATTATATATACATACATACATAAAAAAAAGTTTTAAAATTTAGGGATCGATTCAGAATGGCC
>KZ652312.1:202002-214884 GCA_001010745.2 Gerris buenoi
GTTGCGCGTCGAATGGCGCAAACCGCAAGTCTCTAGCTCTTCTGGAAGTGGGTAAACATTAATGTCAGTCAGTGAGTCAGTGAGCCATGCGGCTTTGTAGGATAACACATATTAATTTAGTAAGATTTGAAGTGCGCAGAAGATTGAAATTTGGCAGGTGCTATCTGCAGACTACTTTCGACTTACCATGAAAATTTCATCAAAATCAGATGATTACTCTTAAAGATATAGCTGTAAATAAATGTATGTTTGTGTGCATGTAGAAGATGAACAAATAACCGCAGAAGGTTGAAATTTATATGGGACCAACAATGGGCTAATTATGACCTACTTACTAAATTTCATTAAAATCAGAAAAGTAGTTTTTAAGATATGGTGGTTCGCAAAATTGAGCGACAGACCAACCGACAGACAGACACGGGACCAAAAATGTTCCCTGATGTCTGAAACGGATTTCTGTCTAGGAATTTTTAAAATCGGAGGTATAAAATATTTTCGTTCTTCAGAACGATCACATAGCTTCCGTTACCTTCGGTAAGCTCGGAAGCAAAAAAACGGGGAAAACAATTAAACCAAGTAGACAATAATGGCTTGTAAAAGAATAAATACAATAAAGTACGAGGATAGGATGCGAGGAAGCTATGTGCCACACCAATTGGCAGTCTATTTTAAATATAAACATTGTCTAAGTCCTTCATTATTAGATTTTCAATATGATGGGAAATATCAAGTTCTTTGTCCTTAAGAATTTATTTTCCCCCTGAAAAAAAATATCAATGATCCATAAAGTAGAAACAGAAACTGTATCAATATTACTTACTACATTAATTCTTTAATTGTTTTATTTAAATAACAAAATATTACTCTGATTGCAACAATCGTATTTTTGTTCCATTGTCAAAAGTACAATGGATGTAGGAAAGTGGACAACTTGATCTTTTTGTGTATGATAAAATATTTAAGCGTAATAGAGAACTAGGCCATGTATCTATGAATGATAAATGAATACAGGACGCATGCCTCTGTTAGACTCCTAAAATAATAGTATTTCATTGTTTTGAGAATTAAAAATTAACTTTATTTTTCAAACATCTAACTACATAGACGTATCATTTAACTTTAACCAAGTCTTTCCATTCAATATCCATTTGCTATTAGATACTGTTTTCAATTATATATTATTTGTAAAACTGCACTCTTAGAGTTTCATGTTATTCCTTGGAATTACTTAAAAGTTTACTAAACCAAACCAATTTGGGTTTATAAACACTAGTAGGTGCCTAATAGTAGTCTATAAAATTAGTTAATATTGATGTGAGAAAATGTATACTATATTCCATAAAAGTTCTTGCTTAATGTTTTATTACGAGTATTATGGAACGAAGTTCCTTATGGGACGCTCTCATTCACAAAAGCATCATTGCAATAATTAAACAGTAATGAAATTTTACTTCGTTGTTCACACTTTGTGTTCCTAATCTAATCTCAGTCCTTCTTTCCTCCGATAATCCCAACTTCCTTCACTACGATTCAATATTGTGCCAGTAGATTTCACCTCTTCATTAATGTCTTCAAATTCAGAACAGCGCGCTGGTATTCAGCGACTTATTACAGCCTTCAAGATTATTAATGAATGAGTACAAAAAGGAAAAAGAATTAACTAATTATGTACTTAAAAGTTTTCACTTTAAGAATTGACGTTTCTCCTCTAGTATTCAATAGAAACATCTAAAATACATCAAATTAATAACTGAAGCAAAATATACTAACACGATGGCAGATAAATAATGGTCTGTAGTTTGTAATATGTTGAACAGAAAATAAATTATTTTGAAACCAATTAATTGGAAGGTAGGAACTTTCCGTGAAATATTTTTGCCGGTGGGTAGAACAATTAGAGTAAAAAATAATAAAAATAATATACTTGTTTATTATCTTAGGACCTCTATTCTTAATTGCGAAAATATAATGTTAAATATGCATTTGATACTTGAATTATTTTTTTCATATTTTCTTTCAACCCACAATCCAGAGTGTTAATCGATTAATCGGTGTAGCCTTTAACTAGAATGTATATTTTAAAAACCTAATTTAAAAAAGTATGTTCCATTTGTAGTTGTAGTCATAATAAATGTTACTAACTTATAACTGGCTTCCAGTTATGCCATATGTAACTCTTACCTCTCATCTATATCTCCTTTCTAAGCTGAGAGCTGAGGCTAAACACAATGGAAATGACTTAAACCATTATTGATATACAACCCTCGTGGTTTACCTCGAGGTCAAGAGTGTTCAAACAATAATTTATTGACAAGACTTATCGTTACCTTTCACCCAATATAATATACAATTGTATACTTGTAGTTTTCAAGCTATTTTCAACCTACTTTATAGAATACAAAATATATTAAGACAAAAAAAAGAAAAATCGCTCGTTAACTTATTGAGAATGTCACGACGTATTTTCTTTGTGCAATGTAGATTATTTTTTTATAAATTAAGAAAAAAATCATAGATAGTATTCTTTGTCAAAAAACCAAAATGTTTTAGGCCGTATATTTTGTAGAAAAAAATTGGTATCGCGGGACGGGTAGGAACGAAGTTCCTCACGCTTAAATTATAAAATCACACTGCTAAGTATACGATTACGGAGTTGCACAATAGTTATTTACGCAACATGGGAGAGAAGTATGTTTTTCGGCTCGAGGTTAAGTTTTCTCCTGAGGCAACGCCGAAGGAGAAAACTTCATTAGCTCCCGAGGCTTGCCGAGGGAGATAACTGTAGTATTAGCTCTCGAGGCTTGCCGAGAGAGATAATCCCGAGAGTATAAATACTTCGATCCATGTTACGTATTAAATTTTATCTACGACTAGTGCACCATGGGTAATAGCTATTAAGTTTGTAAATATAAAAGTTTTACCTACAAATTCACGCAAATTAAGCACATTAAACTGATATTTAGTTACTTGATTTATTAAAATAACAATTCTTATACTAAATATATACGTTTTTAATTTAATTACGTTTTGTTTGTTTAATTTAAAGACTTTTTATGATAACCTAAAGTAACCTTCCCGAAAAAAAGTAAACAAAACAGCTAAAAAAACAACAATTTTTAAGTATTATTAAAATTTACCTAAAAAATACCTTTTAAGTTGGTATGACTGTTTTTTTTACTCCCAAGGTAGGAAAGTAACACTTCTCTCCCTGTTATTAGCAATGTAAAGTCTACTTACAGTGCAAGTCGTAGATAAAAACTTTTGCTTATATCAGGTTCAAATTTTGCATACCTGTTTCAATTGTTGTACTTTAGACGGTGTGTGAAGTTTTATTAAACGTAAGATATCGATATAAAAACGTCGTTTACTCTATTTTAGACGTGTAGGTCCTCTTTAATGTATATTAGCGATCTGTAACTCTAAATAGCAGTATCGATGTTATTTTAAAAAAATGTATTAAAAAAAGTTGTGTCTCATTGAATAGATAAAGCTAGTATTTTTCCCGTCCAAAAATTCCAATTTTACATTTGAAGCTTTTTACGAGAACGTTTCACGCGAATGCTTGCGGGCGGATAACGTTTTCGTACGTACTTGTCCTGGACAATGCCAAAATGAACATATGTACCAAAATTTCAACTAAATCGGGTCAACTTTTACTCAAGTTATCGTCATTGATAGATTTCGTGACGGTCGTTTTTTTCGGCTTCGCTCCCGGGCTCCAGACGCTGTAACGTGTCATAAGGAATTTCGTTCGAAAAAAATCTTAAAATTCATTATCTTAGTAACGAAGTTACTAAATTTTTAATAATAATAGTGAAAACGTAAGAAGTTTCATTGCGTTTGGAAATTATAGCTAAAACAATCTTTTAAATGGCCAACATCATGAAATGGCTTGGCCGATTAAGCTGGTTAACGAAATCGCCTGAGGTATTTAGATTTAAAAAGAATTAATAAATCTTTCATACTTAAATTATAATTTCAACATTAAGTTATCGCTAACGTTTATTCGAACTTAAATGTAATGGTCAATTCTCTTTTGACAACAATATAGATAACTGTAACGCAGGGTTTAGATACCACTTAGTATGATTTTCTTATTATGGGTATTCCTTAAGAGATCGTTCGTGCACACGTATTGTAAAACAGTTTTATTGAAAAGTTCAATCATATATATATATATAAATATATTCACTACTTATTTATACCAGGTTAACGGCAAGGTATCAATGGAATAAATAAATTTGAATGAGTGAGAATGGTCCTAGTTCGAGATCAAATTTTCAGAGTTGTCGAGATGTAAGCCTCAAAGTCACTTCTAATTTCCATACTTTCTGAGTAATTCCCCTTTCTACGCCCTTGCTTTAAGTGCTTGAGGTACGGATACGGCGATACCCTCAATTTTAATTTCTTTATCCGGGAAATCACTTCAACGTCGGAAAGGAAATAGGCTGATCTGAATTCATTTTAGAATAAAAGATTTCTATTTTTATACCAGAGATTTATTACTTTCTCGACATTTTTTAGTACGCACAAGGAAAAATAAAGTGTTTGAAACGATAATGTCTCTTATAATTTTTACAAAAAATGATATTTTTAACATTATACTAATTCGGAATTTCTTAGATTTATTAATTAGAAGTAGTTAGTTGTTTACTTTATTAAAAACAAAGTGTTATTTATAAAGGAATTCATGTAAAAGTTAAAAAAAAAAAAAATAATAATAATAATAATATGGGATAAATCTGTTATACAATTATTTAAACTACGGTCCTCAAATTGAAATATTTAATATCTTTAGCTTGTGATGAATATTAGTGTCGAATTCCGATTCTTACCATCCACACCTGCCACTATTTACCAACTGACAGTTTTATGTACGACGTAGAGAGTATACCAAAGGTGCTTAGTGAATAATTCTTAGAGGAAATTCACTGAAATATTTCTAGTAGATATCTAAATTTCCGTTTGTAGTTGAAATATTATCGTGCACACAAATAATAAATAAATATAGCTATTTATTACCAATTTCGAGATGCAATTTAAGTTACTCAGACTAAAATATAACTTTTTAAATAGTAAAAACTCTTTATTAAATTCAATAACATGAATATATTAAAATATTAGTATACAATATAACAGACATTAACATATCGAATGGAACTGTAAAAAGGAAGTGTTCGACGTCAGATTTGAAAGGGAGCTTATATACTCCCCCCACAACTGCTTTAACACGCAGATTGTCTCAGTGTTAGATTGCAGCAGTTGCAGTTTTAAGGGAATGTAACTTGCATGTATATTATATTTTGTTTTTGTAAATAGTTAAGTTTAAAAATACTAGAATTCATGTGTGTGCACTTGCTATTTTAAAAATAATTAAATAAATACATACATATCTATATATATATATATATTTTGTAACTTGGCCCATCTCAAGGGCAAAAGCCTCTCCTAGTTTTTACCAGTTTGTCTTTTTTTGCGCAGATCTAGTCCAAAGACCACCACAAAATTGTTCAGTTTCATTACTCCCTCTCTTATATTGTCTACCTCGGTTTCTCGTGGGGTCCCGTGGTATCCATTGTGTTGTTCGTCTTGCCCAGTTGACCTGTCTCATCCTCGCCACGTATCCACTCCACTTCTATTTGATCAGCAGAGCGTCTTTTACAGCATCCGCCACACTCGTTTGTTTCCTTACTCCTGCCTTTTTAATTTTTTGCCATTTCCTAATCCCTAGCATAGCTCTTTCCTTTGGTGTTTGGGTGACTTTGAGTATGTTCTTTGCTTTCTCTGTTAGAGTCCAGACATGTGCATCGTATACGTATAGACGACTAGGAAGAATGAAAGATTCGTACACCCATCGATTAATTTTTATGTTTATTTTACTTAAAAAAAAAAAAATTTAAACACCAGAATTTTCTCCAAGCAATGGCAATACGTCTGCGTCTACTTCCTTGAGAAATCCATCCTGAAATGTTATCAGCTGACCGAGGTATAACACGATTTCAACCCTCTTAAGTTTAAATCGCTCCAGGTAAATATGTCTTCTGCGAATTTATCATTGGTCTTCGATGATTGCTTATTAGAGAGTTGCTATGCGGATACTACCTGAAGGTTTGAAAGAAAAACTCCATTTATTTTAACACCTTTTTCCTCTCGCTTGAGTTCTAAATGCAGAGTTCTCTTACAAGACACAGTTAAACAAGATAGAAGACAACAAGTCACCCTGCTTCACCACTTTCCCCATTGTAAAATTAGGCCCAACTCTATCCAATCTTATTCTGGCTGTGTTTCCTTCGTACCAGTTTTTGATTATTCGCAAAAAGTTGCCGTCAACTCCCTCCCCCTGGTTTGCTAAACTTTCCAACGGGAAGGATTGATGGACCGTATCGAAAGCTCTCTTGTATAGTCAATGAAGACCATAACACTATGTTCTTCCGGTAATCTTTATGCTTCTCGATGATAATTTTTATGGCGTGTAGATGGTCAGTGGTGTTGTTCAACAGGCATCTTATCTCTGTATCTTTAGCTGGGTTTTGATTCTTGCTTCCATAACTTCGGCAAACACTTTTCCTATGCACGAAGTCAAATTGATGGGTCTGTAATTATTTACCTCTGTATGTCTGGCCTTTCTTAAGCAATAACGTGATATCGGTTGTATTCCATTGTCTAGGGAACTCATTTGCGTTTTTTACGCGCTTCAGAAAAATCTATAGGCGGTAATAACATGACGTGAGAAAAGTTGATTCCGAACCAAGTTCTCGTGTTGAAGCTAACTGAAACCTTTTCATCCTCATCCTTGTAGTTTATATATTTTATTTAATTTTTTAAGTCTTTCATTTACATAGTAAATATTAAATCCATCCTTTTAAGGCCGAAATATACGGCGACACTTTTGTTGCTAGATTGGGTGTCTAGATTGGGTGTCTAGATTGGGAGTCTCGGTGGAGACACCACCGAGAGTGGACGCTAGACCACCCCGACTCCTACCCACTCCGGTCTAGCTAGTTGCGCTCTCGGTGTTTGTTTTCCTCGTGTAGACAAGACACCTGTCATGTCAATTTGCTCTCGCACTCGGTCTAGGCTAGTTTCAGCTAGGTGAAACCTTTTCTAGAGCAAGCATGATCAATACCTCAGCCGGGCAACGCGTGTGGACGACGGAGGAGACAAACGGGACACCGTGTAGACAGTTCGGATACTGGTCTAGGAACTTTATTCAAGGTCACACTCCGAGAGCACTCTCAGACACCAGTCTAGTCAAATTTTGGCTCTCCTTGTAGACAGATCGGACACCGCTCTCGCTAGACTCTCTTGCTCTAAGTGTCGCCGTGTATTCCGGCCTTTAGAAATATGTTTTATTTGCGTTTAGACGGTTCAATTTAATGTCTTTATATTATTGAAAGATCTACTATCAATCTAACTGACCGCCTCTCTATTATATAGGTATGAACGAGAACGAAGCAATCAAATTGAATCGCGATATGAAAGAGAAACTAGCTATAACATAGACATTTATAACCTTTGCAGATGAAACCTGTTATTCCATAATAAAGAAAACAAGCTATTTACACACATAAAATTGATGTTTCCATAGAGTCATAGATATAGAGCCATTCAATCAGATTGCTTAAAAAGTTGAACTTATTTTCCATCGACAATGGCGATGATCAATTTCATTGAATTAGTTTTTTTATATGTTTCAATTTCATTGATTCGGTCGTGTTTCAATCTCATGGAACAATGAAATTTAACCTTCTAAACACACCTTTTAGCATTGTCTTTTAATAATATATTCGGCTTTGATTATAACCATAATACAAGGAGGGAAGGGTGGGCCCCTCAGTGACGCCTCCTCAGTCCACGGCTTCATGAATAGCTGGCCACACACGAGCGGATTTTTTGACGGACCTGATCCGCGGACCGGGTCTGCATACCCGGTCCGCGGATCTCAGGTCTGTCGTTCCTCCACTAACGTGCAAACCCCGTCCGTCGGATCTAGTCCTTCAACTCGGTCCGCCGACACGGTTCGCTCGTGTGTGGGGCAAATCCGCGGATTTTTCATTGTTGGTCCGCGGACCCAGGTCTGTCCAGCATGCTCGACAGACTTTNACTGGGGTGATACACCATCACAGCTACATACTGGAGAGGGCACAATGTTGAACCTGTGAAGATATTCCTTAAATTTACCATGGCCGGTCAGGAACTGGGAGAGCTGGTAGGATATTTCCATATGTCTGAGAGACATTCTGAAGTCAACTGAAGGGAAAAATTGTCTAGTAACAGCTCCGGTCGACGAATTACTCCAAAGACCCTGCCAGCGCTTTCTGCTGTCTAAGATAGCGAGTTGCTTCAAGTAAGTTAAAGGAAACTTATGGTAATGAGCCAGCGCAGGATCTAGCCTCGAAGCAGCCTTAGCCAACCTATCAGCGAGCTCATTGCCTTCAATACCCACATGGGCCTTAACCCATGAAAAAGAAATATTGGCGACTTCTGCCAGAGCCGAGAGAATATTCCTAATGCCTTCAATGAGGGGAAGATGGTTGGTCGGGTTTCTTAATGACTGTAACGTAATTTTGCTATCGGTAAAAATCCTGATATAGTAATTTCTACATGGAGATTCCTTAAGCCATTCCAATGCCTTTAAGATAGCCAGCTGCTCGGCTTGATTATTGGAACAATACTCAGCTAATCGTGTGTGTGTATATGTGTGTGTGTGTGTGTGTGTGTGTGTGTGTGTGTGTGTATGCATATATATATAAATAGGAATAAATAAATGCCAGAGTGAGAAAAGTAAAACTGAATAAAAACCGAATCAAAAACTGAAAAAGACTGAATAAACCGAAGAATTTAATTGAAAAAATGAATTTGATTTAATGAGAAATAAAATGAATACGGAAATGAATGGATATGGAATGAAACGTTATTTGGGTGAGAAATAGTAAAATGATTAAGAGCAAAATCCGCGTACAAATAATAACTTTGGTCCGTGCGTGTGTATTGACAACGGCAGACGGGGTCCGCGGATCTCATGTCCGCCGACCAGGTCCTGTCGTTCGTTTCTCCACTAACACCGGCACATACCGGGTCCGCGGATTTCCCCAAATCCGTTGGAAAAAGTCCGTGGTCCGTTGTAAAAATCCTCTCGTGTGTGGCCAGCTAATGTATTTTTATCTATATAGACCTAACGCGCCTACAAAATGCATGCTATGAACCTTATAGTGTAATGCCTATAAAATTAAAATAATTCTTAGTAAAACTAAAATAAAGCTGACTATTATATTATACTTACCTACAAAGAACTTATTAATTCGCCCACGATACTATGCTCTGGATTTTTTTTTAATTTCGTGATTTAATCAACTCATTTGTTTCTGATTATCTTAACCATATTATCCACCATTTTGAAACGACGTGTGTGGGTTAGGAAAGAGTTGAAACTTGAAATATTCGAGGAAAACATTGTATTTAATTAGCTAAAACGTGACAATGAGGATGATATTAATTAGGGTAATGTGTTAGAATCTTGATCATATTTATTACTTTCACCGTAAGAAAAAAAAGATACGTATTTTTATTCTGAAAAGTATAATCGCATGTCTTAGTTACTTAATTACACCAACACTTGTTTTTAAAAGTTGATTCATATTAAAAGTGGTTTTTGATACACTACCTCAAATCATCCTTCATTTTTGAGAAATTTATGAATTTTTCTATAATAATCATTTGTTACATCTACAATTTCTCTACTTTTAATAATATAATACGTATAGTGATATTCGTTTTTGATAAAAGATGTTTTTGTTTTAAGAAGCAAAATCTATGATCAGAGCTTAAAACGGCAAATAAATAATTTTGTAAACTATGAAATGTCGTCAGAACTAAATAATACTAAACTAAAAAATACATTTTTTTTAACCACTTAAACCTTGAGCTTATAATATACAATACATGTACATTAGTTACCATTTCTGCCCAAAAGTACTAAATGTACACAAATTATTTTGTAATTGAGTTCCTGGCATCAAAGAAAGCACGTATACCACTTTTCATTCAAATCGGATCAAAAATAGCAATATTTCTTTTTTCCCCCTGTTTTTCCTTTTACCCTCCTCAATGTGAACAACTAAATTAATAGACTAAAGAACAAAGACAGTAAAATGCGTAGATTTAGTAGCACTAAATTGTTTTTGGCTTGTCGACTTCCATCCTCCCTGATTGAAGATTGTCTAATAATATAATTTATTATTAATAATGTAGGTTTTTTAGATAAAGAATCTATGAACATCTTAGATAGAGATAAAAATAATAAAACCACACCAACATCGAAAGCACATCGAGACCAACATCGTTGAAGCTTGTTGGTGTGTAGGTTTTTTTCAATAAATAATTCAAACAAATTCTAAACTACCAGGTTTTTGTTTAAAATTTCGTTTTATTCTATAAGATGCAGCTAGAAGCATATATCTCTTTTCACAGCTGAGGACTCCATGTTCTCTAGTGGAGTGATAACCTTTTGTAGTGCTAAAATTTGAATACACTACTCATAGAATTAGATAAATTGTTGACCTATGTAAATGTTATTTATGTATTAATATGTTTATTCAATAAAGGTATTTAAAAAATTAATAATGCACTTCTGGGTAAGAAGAAATTAATAAGCAAACAAAATTTGCTTACTTATTATTATCACGAATAATAAGGCAATGCTAAATTGAAACAAGTAAGGCGCGCTTCATGTAAGTACATGAGGCGATAATCGCCGGTTTCTGTACGATTAAGTTTAAATATTAAGTGTAATAGTTGCATATTCTTTTTCTAAACTTCAAGACCTTCAAATTAATGTATAACATGCCATGGTAACTAAAAACTTTTTTTTGGTCACCCGCCATATTGGCAGGGCCGCCATCTTGGAAATATTCAGTGTAATAACTCCAAAATTTGTTCAGTTTTCTAAAATGCCGAGATGTACCTGTGTGCCAAATTTCATGTTTCTAGCTATAGTAGTTTATGAGTTGAAACAAGCCAACGGACAAACGACACCAACGGACAGACGCGACGGTCAGACAGAGCTGTTATATAAGGTTTCTTTTTGTACTTTGTACAGAAACCTAAAAACAACCTGTCCAATGCGAGTCTTACTAAACTTTCTCTTATGGAATTACATAATTAATTGGTCTAGTGCTTTCCTTTTATTGATTATTTCAAGTTTTTGATGTTACATTTAATTATTATTAAATTTATCAATATTTACAATTTAAATAACTGGCATTCGTTGAAACTGTTAGCAACTTAATCAATATTCAATTTGGTTTTTATTTCATAGAAAACATTTATGTTTTTAATGAAAATAATTATTAGAGATCAAACAAAATTTTGTTTCAGTTATAAACGTATAGGTACTTGTATTATTATTCCCAGTTACAATGCTATTATGCCAAGAGTAAGATTTTTTTATCATTTTCATTTGGTTTTTGAATTGTTTGGAATAACTCTTATCTCAAATTCATATCAAAAATGCAATTGACATGTCACCAGGCCCATCGATACTATTATTTTCCAATTAAAACACGGTTGAATGGAAATTCATTATTTCTCCAAAAAGCCATTTATTTAAAGATATATTGCCAGCAATATTTCTAGGCCACATTTCATTTCGCCGATTTATGAGATTTGTCGTACATCAGATTTTGTCAGATCTTAAATTTATATGCGGAGGGGGTACCAATTCTTTTTAAATTTGTTTTTGTAAAAACAGGATAAATATTTGTATAGAATGTTAAATGTTGCATGGAATATTAAATACCATTTATATATTTGTTATTTTATTTTAATACAGTAATGAAATAGCGCAATTTGTGTGTCATACAGTTTTCTCGCGTCCTATCATTGAACAAATGGACACATAAAATTAGGAGTTATTTTTTATGTTATATCAAATTTTCGCAGACTTTTAAAATTATTATAGTACCATCAATGGTCCTGTTTCAGATGTATAATTTTAAAAATAAAGTGGTAACTAAAACGTTTTCTTTTTGTACATGTAAGAGAGAGCTCAGAATGTCAATTCTCAGTGGAATCAAATTTATTGGAACGAAGTTCCTTATGGCACGTTCTGGAGCCCGGGAGTGAATCCAAAAAAAAACGACCAAAATCACCGTCACGCAAAATCCGTCACGAAATCTACCGATGACGATAACTTGAGTAAAAGTTCACCGAGTTAATTGAAATTTGGTACACATGTTCATTTTACCAATGCCCAGGCTGAGGTCGTTGGAAAACGTTATCTGCACAAGTGTTCACGCACAACGCTCGCGTAAACGTAAGCTTCAAAAATGTTAAGACGGGAAAAAGTATTATTAAGGAAGCCTGTTACTTGTCTTGTTTTGTTTATTTTTGTTATATTATGTCAAATGTCACTTAATTCAATCTAACATTCTTTAACAATCATACTCTAACTAACTCATCATGATTTTTAGGGTTTTGTAGATACTTCTCAAAACCCTTATGCCGAGGGTGATGTGTCTGTCTGTCCGTCGCTCTTTGGCTCATAGCGCCCGAACCATTTATGCTAAAATGCTGAAATTTGAAACACTGGCGTAACTTCCGGGCCCAAACACAGGACATATACACAAAAGTTAAAAATTTAATATGCGCATGCGCAATTCGAAAAAATGCGGTAAAGTCAAAAATTTAGATTTTTTTTAATTTTCGAGTGGGGTATCAAATGAAAGCTGCTGAATAGCAGATTACGAATATATGAATAAATTTTTAAATTTCGCTTTCCTTATTGGTCAAATAAATCAAAATACACCCAAAATTGCCCCCCCTCAACTACCATATAACGGCTGGATGTAAAATTTCAAAATAATTCATACTAATACCCTATTG
>KZ652313.1:76890-87586 GCA_001010745.2 Gerris buenoi
CTTGAAAAAAGAAAACATTTGCCGCAAACCAGAGCTTTTTATCTTTCGCCGTTTCAAAATGGTGGCCTGTTGAAATTACAAAATTGACATTTTCAACGCTTGATAGCTGCTAAAATAGGGCTTTAAGAGAGAAAAAAAAGAGAGTAAAATTATCCTATTTTAATCTCAAAATTTCAAAATTAGTTTAAAAAAAAATATTTTAGTTATACATTTTCGGTTGCGAGTAAAATGTCTAAGTGGATTGCTATAGCAACTAAATAAAAATAAAAATTTGAAAAATATACCGTTAAACTTTCTTTTTTTACCCTAAAATAAGACAAATTTACTCTTGCATTTTTTCACCTAAAACCTTAACTTTGACCTTGACCGTAATTAAAACGTCAAAAAGGACAATTTTGTAATTTCAACAGGCCACCATTTTGAAACGGTGAAAGATAAAAAGCTCTGGTTTGCGGTTAATGTTTTCTTTTTTCAAGGCCTTTCCAAATATGTATCACAGTATGGGGGTTCCAATTTGAAATTTTAAAGTTGAATCCAATATGGCGGTAACCAAAATGGCGGGAAAATGGGTACCCATCAAAAAAGGTAGTTTTTTATGCATGATGAAGATAGCAACAGACCGCAGTTTGATATCTCAAATATTATATTATGATTGGATATTAAACCGTTTCCGAACTTTTGGATCACCTTGTATAGTAAACACTAGACCTAGTAATTGTGAATTCGTAATTATGTATTTCTGAAATAATCGTTTTAAACTTAAAGGGTGATAAGTCGGGTTCATTTCCCTGCCAGGGTGAAGTTATTTTTAATGGAAATTTTTACTAAATGTTTAACAATAATTAAATGTAACCAACGAAAACTATAAAAATAAAAAATTAATAAATAGTAAACACTTGACCAAGTAATTATGTACTCGTATATAAAAAAATTTAAGATATGTATTCCGCAGATTTTTGTATATATAGCTAATTAAATTAATAAGTTTAATAGATATAGTTAAGTATAAGTATAGATTTGATAAGTATAATGAATCTATAGAAGTAAATAGTTTTTGCAATATTGCTTAAATTTTAAAGGTGTCCCACTTGCCCATTGCTTTTTGCCCATTTGTCTATAGGTATAGGTTACCTGTATACTTATTATATTTTTGCTTTTTGATTTTATTTGTGTTAAGAAATAATTCTTTTAAAGGGAAAACATACTTAACAAATACATTTTGGGCTTTTAGGGTACTGAAATAACTATGTGTTAGTGTGTCAGAACATGTGTTAGAACTTGTGGTTGTCAAAACAAATACATTTTGGGCTTTTAGGGTACTGAAATAACTTTGTGTTAGTGTGTCAGGATATGTGTTAGAACTTGTGGTTGCCAAAACAAATACATTTTGGGCTTTAAGGGTACTGAAATCACTATGTGTCAAAACCAGATTCTGTGGTGTGTCAGAATATGTGTTATGTTAGAACTTGTGGTACGTCTAAACCTGTGTTACCTATAAACCTGTGTTATGTCAGAACCTGTGGTATGCTTGAACCTATTTATGTCAGAATCTGTGTATCGTCGGAACCTGTGGTATGTACAGACCTAGTTTTGTCAGAACCTGTAGTATGTTAAAAACTGTGATATGTGAGAACTTAAGTAATGTCAGAAAATGTGTATTGTCAGAACCTGTGATATATATGAACCTATTTGAACCTGTGGTGTGTTAAAAACTGTTATATGTGAGAACTTGTGTAATGTCAGAAACTGTGTATTGTCAGAACCTGTGATATGTATGAACCTATTTGAACCTGTGGTTTGCTAAACAATTTTGATATGTGAGAACCTGTGTAATGTCAAAACCTGTGGTATGTTGAACAACTGTGATATGTGAGAACCTGTGTAATTTCAAAACCTGTGGTATGTTGAACAACTGTGATATGTGAGAACCTGTGTAATTTCAAAACCTGTGGTAACGTCAGAACCTGTGGTGTGTCAGAATATGCATTATGTCAGAACCTGTGTAATATCAGACCTGTTGTATGTCAATACCTGTGATATGTGAGAACCTGTGTAATATCAGCAAACTGTGTATTGTCAGAACCTGTGATATGTATGAACCTATTCGAACCTGGTGTAATATCAGAACCTGCGGTATGTTAAAAACTGATATATGAGAACCTATGTAATGTCAAAACCTACTGTCAGAAAACCTAAATTAACAAGTTAGATGTCAAAAAATCTTTCATATTTTTCATCTCAGATTGTTTATTACCATATTGATATTGAGAATGAAAGTGTTGTTTAGATTTAAACCTTGTATTTAATAATGTCGTTTAATTTTATATCGGAAGCAGTTCAAGGTTGTATCAATGTACTAGAACAATTCTTTTATACACCCTAGAATTTATCTCGTCTGAATTTAACAGTATATTGTTCAAATCCGCTCGTTCCTATTTAATAAAGGGTTTTTTAAAATAACGCGGGTTGACATTTAATTGCATCTGAATTCAAAATTTGACACTTTAACGCATATCTTGAGACAGTCAAGTGTGCATCGTTGAGAGGAGGCTCTACAAGGAGACTCCACTTGGAATACTAATGAATACTCTTGACAAATGCCTATAAAAAGAAAAGATACTAAAGGAAGAAATTATATATTTAAAAAAAAAATTATAGGGGAGAACCAAAATAGAAATAACAAAATTTTAAACAATAACACAATTGATATGGTAAATTTGGTTCATCCTTATTTTTTGTAGTATATGCATTATATTTCAAATTTGATCTTCTTTTTCTAAGATTGATTTCTAATAATGCTCTAATTATATGAAATGATTATTATTACTTTAAAATTAATATAGTTGCAATGGTCAATATAATTAAAAAACAACTTAAATTGTTCAAAATAAATATAAATTAATTAATTTTATGTTTTAAGAGTATGAAAGAATGAGATACTTTAAACATTTCACTTGCTTCAATGATCAGTTTGAAACACACCACTTTTTTAGATTGTTACTTCCCTTATAAAAAAAATTATCAGAAGGGAGTAAAAATCTGAAGAAGTTGTTCTGAATGTTCTTCTTTAGACTGTTACTCCCCTTATAAAAACACAAGTTTGATATTCCTTTGTCCTAAAGTACATTAGACTAAACATCCTTTTGTCTTAATAGTTATTTAGTCAAAGTTATTTTTATTCCAAAAAAAAAAAAAAATAAAAAAAAAAAAAAGGGGAGTAACAGTCTAAAGAAGTACCTGAAACATATCACTTGATGTGATGATCTGTTTGGAACATGTCCCCCCTATTTGTGATTTGAAAGAGACACATCTTCGCAAGGCTAAATCAATTACTTATTCATTTAAATTACTTAAAAAAAAAAAACAGTCTAAATAAATATTTTGAAAACGTATTGGAGGTAACGAGATAAAACTCACTATACTATTATGTAGGGATGAACAGAGTTTACTCTTGTCTAAATAATTCCATTGTCTACATTTGTCAGGGAGGAAATAATCTCACTATTATGTAGACAAAGGTCTCAAACTACATCTTACAGGTTGAATTTGGTCTGCCACATTCCAAGAGAAGTTAACAAACAAACTTAATCGTTGCACAGTTGTAAGTTCTCCCTAATCAAATGTCATGTCAGCCATATAAAAAGATCGTTACGCCTGTCATTGAGGTTTTTTTTTCTTTTTTTGCTGAAATGGATATTTCTTATCCAGTTATTCCGTACCATTATGAACTTACTTAATCCGGCCTGCTTTATATCATCATCCAGATTCGACCTTTCAACCAAAAAGGCATAATGTAGAGTAGAAGACAGGAGATCCAACTGTAGAAACTTCTTTAGACTGTTACTCCCTTTATAAAAACAATATTCTTTTATCCCAAAGTACATCGGACTGAACATCCCTTTGTCTTAAAATTATTTAGTCAAATACATTTAAACTAAAAAAAAAAAACACATAGGGGAGTAAAGGGGCCCACACACTTACAGTTTAACTGCAGGCCTTTATCTTATACGATTATCGTAAGGCCAAAATCTCAGACCACCACACATTAACAGTCCACCGCCTGCAGGCAATCGTAAAGAACTACAGATCTGTGCCTGTATGCGCCACACACTGTGCGATAAGTGCCTGCAGGCCGAGATCTGACGATTTTTAACTGCAGTCCGACGGAGGAAAATAAACAAAATAAAGACGATTCACTCTACACGACTGCAGGCCGACTGATAGTGTAGGGCGACTTCGTCCTTGAGGCACAGGCCTGACAGTCCACGGACTGTCGTCTCTCCTTCCATCCGATCCTCGCCTCTACCCTCCACACACCTACAGTTCACCTCCGACTGCAGTCCGTCATCTTAAGGAAAACTGACGAGTGTGTGGCCAAGCTCCGTGGACTGTCAGATCATTATCTTCAGTTAAACTGTAAGTGTGTGGGCCCCTTAACAATCTAAAGAAGTACCCTATTCTACTAAAAATAATTCAGACAAATAAATAAGCTATTATCAATATTTACTTGTTGTAGTTGTTATCAGTATGTTTATTTGTTTCAGTGAACCACATGATAAGAGTCCTGTGTTGGTTTCGGCACTTAGTGTAGCTCGGGGCTTCTCTTCGCCACTGGATCTCGTCAGGGTTGAACTTACTAATTCTGTAAGTAAATAGCACTAGATCTTGTTTGGTTTGAACTTACTAATTCTGTCAGTAAACAACACTAGATCTCATCAGGTTTGAACTTACTTATTCTGTTAGTAAATAACACTAGATCTCGTCAGTGTTGAACTACTAATTCTGTAAGTAAATAAAATATGTATGAAGCTCTCACGCATTAGAAGTGAAACTTAAGTTCTAGAATGCATTGCTCTCTTTCATTTTTTGATGAATTTATTATTTCAGGATTAAGAAATGGTTATGGGAAATTTAATTGAAAAAACTATTGCTACGCTAAGGCAATCACATTTATTCCAATAAAAATAAATGTTTGTTTTGATTTGATAGTCTTTAAATAGATATAATACCATTAATCTGTAAAAATTTTGCACTTGGACGAGTCTCGAATCGCAATCTTCGTTACATGTCATTATATGAAAAAATTCACTCTACCGCCGCCAAAGAAGTTTCACTTCAAAAACACTAAATCTTGTTAGGGTTGAACTTAATAATTCCGTAAGTAAAGAAAAGGTTATAGTGACCGACAATGTTTAATGTTACTCAAACATAATGATATTTTTTCATAAATAATAATTTCTTCACTCTGTCTATGTTTAAACTAACATTTAAAATAGTCGAAAGACTGAAATGATCCTCTGATTGTAAATTGCACTTATCGTGGTTAGAAAATTAGGTACTTCTTTAGATTGTTACTCCCCTATAATTTTTAGGATATAAATGACTTTAACTAAATAACTATCAAGACAAAGAGATGTTTGTACTTTAGGACAAAGAAATATCACACTTCTGTTTTAATAAGGGGCGTAACAATCTAAAGAAGAGCCGAAAATTATAGATTATTTTTAATAGTACCACCACTGTTTTATTTATTTCAGTCTGTAAGCCAAATATAATACTTTATTATAGATAAAGCTGATTACTCTTTCTTTAAGTTGGAACCAGCCCGCTTTTAAAGTTCAGACTTTAAAAAAAATCTTTTTTCATGTGTAAATAAATATTTTTGTATATCTTACATTATGCATTTTTTGTGTATGAGAGAGTGAATGAAATAAAATTGAAGTGGACATGATTTAAATTCTGTAAAAACAATACAGATGTCACAATTTAAGTGCACTTTAATTGTGAGTGCTCTTTTATTTCGATTGCTTGTTGAGTGGCACTCTTTATTTTTCACAATGCATCCAACAACTCTTATTGTTGAATTAGTTTGATGGACAATGATTACTATTTAAACTTTGAGATGATGGATTTTAAATTTCAATCCAACTTAGATTGAAGAAAATGCAAAGAGTAAAATAGACTAGGGCCTCGATAAGAAGTGTCTCAAGGGTATATGGGAAACAGTCTTGTTATCGAGGTGCTCTTTTTGTTGAGGGTCGTGTTATCAAGGTTATTTTGGCTATCAGTCGAGTTATCGAGGTTAATGGGCGGGGTTTTCAAGTTTAGACTTGTTCAAGGCACCTCATTCCTGTATAGAGTCGCGTTATAGAGGTTGGCATTCTCAAAACCACTTGTTATAGAGGTTCTGAGTTATGTTGTGAATTGGAAAAAAATCCGTGTTATTGAGGTTTTCTAGATAATTATAGTTGCGTTACAGAGGTTGTTATGGCAATCTCAAGGGGATTTTAAAATTGCACTTGTAATTGAGGTTGTCGTGTTATTGAGGGTGGTGTAATCAAGGTTCTATTGTAGTACTATCCACCTCTAATCTCTTTTTAATCTCTCTAATTTTAAAGCAACATGTTATCCAATATAGAGATTATTTCATTACAATGAAATTTTAATATCTTTAAATATCCAAATTTAAATATCTTGTTCTTTAATATGTTATTTATTGATTAATATTTATCATGTTGCAGGTGCTGTTCTCATTCTTATCTATTGGCTGGGGATTCCTCTCCGATATAGATATAGAGAGTGAAAGACTCAGATCTCTTGGTTCGCAGAGGTTTACGCTGTGGTCCGTTGCAAGACTTATAGGTAATTAACGTAATACAGTCTGTTCAAGATAAGAGTTAATTCGGACAGTGTGGCAAAATTGAAAAGAAAAGAGGAGGGGAGCCAATGAGAGATCGAGATTTTGTTATCTAAAAGGTTTGGCCAACTAGGCAATCGGAAAACGTTACTGGCGGAGGAGCATGCTCCTCATGATAACCACGTACAGTCTGCGCCAAACGAGAGTTAGTGCGTTAACAGCATAGATAATCGAATGACACACAAATGACCAACCTCTGAGAGAAAAAATAAAGCCACTACGTTTTCCTTCTTATATGGTTATCCAGAGGGCAAATCTTGAGCTCTCATTGGCTCCCCACCCCATTTGCTAGTTTTTCCTGCGCTCTTAACGCACTAACTCTAGTTTGGCACAGACTGTAGTGGCTTTATTTTTTCCTCTCAAAGATTGCAGAACCTGAGCTCTCAGAATTATCACTACTCATAATACTACTATAGATTCCCGACTGTGTTTTTCTCCAATGTCTTATAGCAATTTAAGTTGAAACTTAAAAGAGGTGTTGTTCGATAACCAAACAACTACTTTACCCAAGAAAAATGTAATAAACAATTAACTGGTTTCGGCTGTTCTAAAGCAGCCTTCTTCAGATAATGTAGTGGTTCTAGGACAAACTGTACATTTTACATTGTGTTTTTACGTTGTGTACATTTTATTTGCTGTTTCCTTTCCTTTTTAAAATGTAATTACTATTGTTTTAAAACTAATTTGAACTATTCTTTTTTTAAACTTTGATTTATTTAAATTTCTACTGTTTGTTTTAACAATTGGTTTGATGTTTAGGTTTAAGGACGTACAAAGCCACTCTTTCCTACTTACCTGCAGTTGATGAAGAACCGTTATCATCACACGATTCTCATCATGAAGACGATGATGTGAGTATATAGTATTAGAACTATTTGAGTTTATCGAGTGTCAATTAAATTAAAATTGATGATCTGTCAAAAAGAGGAAAATTGAGGATCAGTCAATAAAAGGAAAAGTGAGGGTCAGTCAGAAAACTCTGAAGGAAAAGTGAGGGTCAGTCAGAAAACTCTGGTTTCTTTATAAGGGGAGTAACAATCTAAAGAAGTGCCTAACTCACTTCCTATTGAACGAGCTTCCTTGTTGACCCTCCTAAAAACAAACCTTTGGTCACAACCTAAGCATAATAAAACTCCCACGTGCACCACCTGCGTACCGGTGCATACTTTCACAAATCAAGCACTCGTAAATATCGTAACTATTGATTACAATATTTTTTGTATTTCAGATTGACGGTGACTGCGGTGTTAGACGGAGAGAAAGTTTCTATAGCGCAGGTTCGAGACGTAGTGCTTACCATAGTGTGACTGCTGACTCCTCTAGCTACGAATCACTCACTGAACAGAGTCTTAAGACATTTGGACCTGCCTCAAGTCTACCTCCTCTCTCCCAACCTATCACTGACCCGGCCTGGGTCACAACTCAGGGTAATCCCAACTTCTGAATACTAGCTACTGTTATGTTTCAACCTGTAAAGGATGTAGAGGTATCAGCCATATCATAGGGGGAGGTATCGACATTCTCCATATATGGAGAGATATTTGATATCAGATATGCCTTATGTATAAAAATAGACTGCCAAGTAGTGTTAGCATATAGCTTCCTTGCATCCTATCACGTATTTAATTGATTTTATGCTTTTACAAGCTATTATTGTCTAATTTGTTTAATTTTTTCCCCCATTTTTTTTTTAATCCGTCAAAATTTTTTTTGATTTTTTCATGAATTAAAGTATTAATTTAGGAAAAGTTAAAGAGCACAGACAGTTCCAATTTATCTGGGGCTATATGTGGGTTACTTTCGATAAACTATAAAAGTTTAATACAAATCAGATAAGTACTGCTTGTACTACAGATACTTGTGAAGTCAATCCAGTAACCTCAAGATTATCTAAAGAAGGCTGCTTTAGAACAGCCGAAACCGGTCAACTGTTACAATTTTTGTGTGAATACGTTGTTTGGTTATTGAACTACACCTCTTTCATGATCAGATAAGTACTTTTGAAGCTATAGGTGTAAATAAATGTATGTATAAACAAATGGGCGCAGAAGGTTGATACTTATATGGGAACAACTACAATGAGCTAATTATGACTTATCATACTAATTTCATTAAAATCAGACGTGTTGTTCTCTTATATGTTGGTTCGCAAAAATTAAGCAAATGTTCGACAAAGAGATAGACTGACTTGTGGTTTTTGATAACCAAAAACAAAGGATAAGGAACCAAAAATGTTACCTGATGTCTGAAGTGGATTTCTGTCTTGGAATTTTTGAAATTGGAGTCATAAAATATATACAGAATGAAAATAATACCTTTTGTAAACTCGGGAGCAAAAAACTTACCATTTTTTATTGATATAAATTCAAAGGTTGTTGATTGTACATTAATAGAAAAACAATTGAGGTCCATCTGAATTAATGGATGTCCGTATTAGCAAGATCTGGATTTAGCGAAACTCAACTGCAATTCTTAACATGGTTGATGCATTGTTTAGTGGAAAAGAATGGTCATTAGAAAAAAAAAAATTGTTCTTGTTATTCTGTTTGCTGAATGATGTTCATATTTATTATTGTTCTCTATATTGAAGATTAACTAGTTATTGCTGGCCTTTTTTACCTCATGGTGGATGTAGTATAGCATTTTGAGTATAGCATAGAACAGCTGTTAAGGAAAGCTTTACTGATATAAATTAATATTTTTATTATTGTTAGTTAGGTGAGTTTGCTACGATTCATGGGAGTATAATGAGTTACCTGGCCAGGTAAATGCTGTTTGGACAATGCAGTGTTGAATAAGTGATTCATGACCACTTCATGTGTAGCATAGAACAGGTGTTTAGGAAAGCTTTACTGATTTGAGAATGTTTTTGTTATTAGGTGAGTTTGTTATGATTCACGGTAGCGTAGTAAGTCACCTTGCCAGAGACGTGCTGTTTGCTCCATCTGCACGCTTGGATGATGGCTGCATTTGGCTGTGTGTTATTAGAGCAGGTATCTCTAGGTCTCACCTACTCCAGGTATGTTCTTAACATATGGTATTTGTTTACACTTGTTAAACTCTGTGGGATTATCAGCTGATTAGATAAGATTTAAATCCCTGCAGAGATTAGTTGCATCTATTGTTTACAATAATAGTTGAAATTTTGGGGTGCATTTTATCTTACTCCTGTTTTATTTAGTGATAATGCAACAATTCAGCTTTATGGTATGTTGTTATCAAAGCAACTGTTGTGATAGTCATAGAGCGTTAAATTTGACATTGACAGTAAGGTACATTTGACAAATGAAGAGTGCGACAAATGAAAAGCTCAAATTAAAAAAAAATTGTTCAGGGAGGGCATTTTAACAACTTCAGCTCATTTTGCTCTCCCATGGGACAGAATGGGCATGTGTCTCTTTGTTCCACTCTACACTACCATTAAAGGCGGAGATACACATGCTGTTAAATTGGGGAAGTAGCTTGCATGCCACAAGAGGGTATTTGCCAGTAACTGGCATACCAAGGATTTTTATTAAGTTTTTATCTGCTTGCTTGCCAGCTACAGGCATTCCATTTAACATATACACATGCAAGTAGCTGGCATGTTTTTGTTCAAGCATCAAGCATGTGTATATCTGCCTTTAGGTGTTACGTAGATGCCTTCACTGAGATATGAATGATTTCTGTGAAGCATTGTTGATTTATCATCGTAACCAATATTGCTAGACTGTTTGTAGGCACATTGCAGGTGCCATATAAAAATGTTTAATTAATTATTGAAGAAAGTGATTTTATTATATTATTTAGAAACTTATTTTTATTTTAATTTGCATACTATAATTAAAATCCTCAATCTTCTTCTATGTGAGTACGTGTATAAATGATATAAATGAGGGGGGGGGGAATCTTTAAATATAACAAAAATATAAAATCAATAAAGTTTGCATAAAATATGTCTTTTAAATTTGTTAAAGACATATTCTATGTATATAATGTTGATTATGCTTTATCTATGGA
>KZ652313.1:137910-149327 GCA_001010745.2 Gerris buenoi
TAAAAATTGAATTTCTAATAAATGTACTAGGTACAGGTACTAATTGAGTACTTTACAATTATAAGCGTTAATTCTTGGTCTAGTTCTGTTGCCGTGAATATTTGGCTCTCTAGATTCGTAGAATAAGATTAAAAGCATGGATTCGGGGAATATGTATCAGTGACGACAGGGAAAAATCATTCTCCCGTATAGCTCAGTTGGTAAGAGCACCTGTACAGTAAACAGAGGTCCTGTGGTTCGGGTCCCGGTGCGGGGGTCTATTTTTCTCTGTATGTCTCCCGTAGTTATTGATAATTGTAATTTGAATTATTAAAATTAAAATGATATAGTCAAGAAGGTAGCGTACAAGAAAGTGTGTGCCTGACATCAAGCTAGAATTTTGTGTATAAGTTGATCTTTTGGTGCCTTTTAAGAATATATGATCTGTTAAGTTCCTTTTAAATGCCTAAGCTTGGCAATAGGCATTTGAAAAAACAAACAGATGGAGAGCGGCCATGTCCCGCCCTTTTTGGAGGACAATGTGATTTTCATGATCCTAAATACGAAATCAGTTAATAGACCAAAAATCAAGTTGATAATAGTTTGTCACTTAATAGGTGACTTCTTTGATTTGGTGTAATATTTGACTAACTAAACTATCAAGTGACAAACTACCATCAACTTGACTTTTTGGTCTACTAACTGATTTCGTACTCAGGATCATGAAAGTCCACCAAAAAAGTCAGAACATGGCCGCTATCCACTGGTTTGTTTTTTTTAAATGCCAACTGTCAAGCTACATGTCCGGCAGACGAACTTAGCCGTAGCCGACCATATATTCTTAAAAGGCACTAAAAGATTAACTTATACACAAAATTCATGCTTGGTGTTAGTCAGACACTTTCTTGCCCGATATCTCCTGGACTATTAACAATACCTAAAATTATAACAAATGTTAGCTTACGCAGTGTTTGTCTTGTATCAAATTACCCCCAATACTAAGAATGCACAATTTACTGAGTGCTTCAAGATTCTCAACTTCAGTTATTTTGTTATGATAGAGTGACAGTCGCTCCAAGTTCACCAAGCTCTGAAAAATATAAATAAATAAATAGAATACATAAGTAAATAAATAAATTGAATCTTAGTGTCTTATAATATTCATGTAGTTTTTTTTCATTAAGATTGACAGTCAAGTCAGTTCTTTTCTTAATAATATAGTATTGTGAATTAATTTCTTGCCTCACATAGGCTGGCAATGAAATGATTTAGGGATGGTTAGTGGTAGTACCATTTTTCTAATGTATATGTATGAATGGATCCTCTTAAGGGTAAAAATTCAAAAACAGTTCTTAGGTGGCAACGTTTCAATCACCTAAGTAACTGTTTTTGAATGTTTACCCTTTTATACATATACATTAGAAATTATTTAGTGTATAGTATTAAGTCTGTGTAATTAAATAATATCTTTTATATAATCGAGTAGTGTCTCAACAACGACAACGACAACAACGACTCACCTCTAAATGATTTATAACGTTAAAAATTGATGCGCCATAAGCTGGGATTGAACCAGTGACCTCCAGCGTTAGAAGCGAGACCGCTAGCAATGAGCTACCAAACCAGATTGAAACTATAGGCCTTAAACTTTATATTTTA
Source organism: Gerris buenoi (assembly GCA_001010745.2). Taxonomy (NCBI): domain Eukaryota; kingdom Metazoa; phylum Arthropoda; class Insecta; order Hemiptera; family Gerridae; genus Gerris; species Gerris buenoi. Next base: position 139,549 of record KZ652313.1, read on the forward strand.
ACAGTATAATATCTATTTATTACAATATTCTTCTATTTATTATAAATTTTTTGATCATATTTTATTCTGCCCGTTATCACGGGCATAACGGCTAGTACTTATATAATATACAGGGTTTCACCCAGATCGAAGTATGAATAGGTGAATAAGACTAAATTTTTTAATTGAAATTTCATCTTCTGAGGTTCAGCGCTGCTTGAATGGAAACTAAACTGTCGTAGTTTCAGTTTTGAAAAAAATCAAGTATGTCATGGAAATTTACAAAAAAAGTTATTTTTTTCAACTTGTAAAGTGCTTTTTCTCTAGGAGATACGACAAAACGTTATTAAAAAAAAGTTGTTTAGAAAGAATATCTGAGTAAGAATAAAAATTTTTAAAACCTTCCACCAACTTTGAAATTTTGTATTTTTCCATTTCATATTTTGTCTATTATGCTGTTAAAAATTAGTTAAAAGTAATAATTTAGTAGTGTTATCTATGCCATAAAATAGATTTCAAATTTCAAAAAGAACACTGTGAATATTGTTAATGTTAGTATGAAATTAAATTTAATCGTGAATTTATTTATTTGTGTTTTGTTATTTTTATTATTCTTATTTCTTATAATTATCTAAATGTCTTAACAGACGAATAAAAGTAAACTAAAATTTTTTTGCTCTTGCATAATTTATTAATTTTGAATTATGTAAGAACTTTTCCTAACAAAATTATTCAATTCTTCAACAATTCAAAGAAATGTTTAAATAATACAATACATGGAAGTAGGCGGAGGGTTTTTAACATTTTGTATTCTTACTCAGTTTTTCTTTCTGAACAATTTTTTAAATAACATTTTTGTAGTACAAAAAAAACTCCTACAAAAAAAGCATTCGCTAATGAGAAAAATACCTTTTATAGTAAATTTCCAAGAGATACTTGAATTTTTCAAAACTAAAATTACGACATAAATTAGTTTCCCAGTGAATCCCAGAAGATAAAATTACAATTTAAAAAATGTTAGTCTTCGTCACCCATTGATGCGTCTATCCGAGGATACACTATATTGTAAGATAGATTTGTTAATGCTTCTATACTCACTTCCAGGTTTTCAATTTTCTGTATCTTATTAAATGAAAGATTTAGATCAACTAGTGTGACTAGCGTATCGAGGTTCTCTATCTTTGATATGAGATTATTAGCTAGCGACAGTGTAGTGATCTTCTTCAACATCCATAGATTGTCTATTTGAAGGATATCTATAAAGAAATAATAATTTAACATATTAAATACAAATGTATCTTCAATTTAGTAAAAAGTTAATTGTATACAATTCATATACAGTAGAACCTCGTTTACGCGACCCTCAATAACACGACAACCTCAATTACAAGTGAAATTTTCAAATCCCCTTGAGATTGCCATAACGCATAATGTAATTAATCTCTATAACTCGACTATTATTATTCAAACAACCTCAATATCACAGATTTTTTTCTAATTCTCAACATAACTCAGAACCTCTATAACAAGTTGTTTTGAGAAGTCAACCTCTATAACATGACTCTATACCGGAAAGAGGTACCTTGAACAAGTCTAGACTTGAAAACCCCGCACATTAACCTCGATAACACGACTGATAGCCAAAATAACCTTATAACACGACCCTCAACCAAAAAGAGCACCTCAATAACAAGACAGTTTCCCTTATCCCTTTGAGACACTTCTTATCGAGGCTCTACTGAATAATCTAATGATTGCTTCTGAGTTTTGCATACTTACTTAGTCGTTCCAAAGCAAGTCTATCGACAGACTCAATCTTGTAAAATGCTTTAAATGTACTTCCGACGAGTCCTTTAGGAGCTATTTTAACTACTTCTTCTCTGATCATGTTTAGGTCTATTACCGCAGGTGGAATCTCCACTTCAGCCAGAGTTCGACCCAGCTCCCGGTCATACCTGGAAAAAAACTTGTATGAGAATGTTGATATTAAACTTCAGGGGGTCGTGGAGCAAAAGTTCCGTTGCATCAATTAACTAATGTAGCTCCATTAACAATTAATTGGTGCTATCTACAGATTCCTTTCAATAACTACTCTGCTTTAGGGTGATAAATACTAATCACCTCAAACCAAGGAGAGGTTACTTATACTGATATTTATCAGAATAACATTTTTTTAATTGAATTATTTGTTGTTATCAGTTATTAGAGTTGGTAAAATAACGACCTAAAAGCTTTGTTATTAAAATAAGTTGATTTTTGAAGCTAGGAGAACTTTTTTTGATGATAAAAAGTCTTATAAAAACAAAAATAAGTGATACCTGGATAAACTTCTTATAGCTTTAGACATTTTTCTCTCTTATTTCCTTGGACCGTTTAACAAAACAACTAAAAACAATAAAATAATTAGTGAAAACGTCGGTAACAGATTATAAATAAGACCATGTCAATTTCTAATTTCAGAGGATTTACGCGGGTTACTCTGACAACCTTGAACTGACCAATCAGAGAACGATATATAAAAAAATAAACAACTCATTCGTTGCGTTATCTAACTTATCGAAAAATTACAGAATAAATTTACTTACAAAATAAATTAACAATTTTAAATAGATATTCATTTAATTTTAAATAGAAATAATAACATATTAAATAAAATCATAAATCTGTTAAATAAATGTATATATTAGGTTGAAATCAGGGGCGTATTCATCAAAGTTTCCATCAAACAATCTAGTGGAACACATCCGTAATGAAACAAATGTTATTAAAAACAAAGAAATTTTTGAACTTGTACGCTTGATATTGATTTATAAACACAAAAATATAATTATAATTATTTAAAAAATACATTTAAATAATAAATATATATAAATGCAACTAAAGAATAAATAATTTTGAATAATATAGGAGGGAGATGTATTCATCAGGTTTTTTATCAGATGGATCGAATGGAACATGTCAAATCGAAATAAAGACAAATAATAGGAGGTTCTCTTCACTGTTATGTTTTTGAAGGAAATTGATAAAAAGTATTATTTCAGAGTTTTTTTCTAAACAATTTTGTTAGTGTGTTTTTAAAAGTAGTTGTGTAATTATGACTTCGTTTTTCAGCGGTAAAAAATGGGAAGGACCATTTTCAGGGAGCCCTGTCTCCAATTTAATAGGTAACTGTTTATTTCTATATGATAAAGCTTTCTTTTGAAAAAAACTACTGTTTTCGATTTCGTTGTTTTTTTCTGTTTCGCCATATCGATTTTGGGAGGTTAATAACTTTCGATTACATAACAGTTTGTCACAGATGACTTATTTTAAATATAAATAAAACTCGTAAAATAAATAAACTTTTATTTTAATAAAGATAACATAGAGAAATTATTCAATTGCACCGTTTTATTATTATATATTTTTTTTTCTTGAAATATTTTTTGATATGAGAGCTATTGTTGTTTTGTTAATACCTTGATAAGATAATGGTAATTAACTTTCATTTAATTCAAGGTTTTCTTTGTTAGTCATAGTTTAAAATATGAAAAAATAAGATTTTTATAGAGAAGGGAAAATACAGAATATTGTCAGCTGTTATGCAAACATGTAAACAATGATTAATTTGATAATATTTTCAATAAATAAATAAGCTATTATTATTAAATATAACTACATATTTATTGTTATATGTTTTTATTTTTCATAAAGGAAATCCTTGTAAAAATCAAAAAAGATCTGATTCCCATATTCTCTCTTGTAACTAAACTGTTAAACAATTATTTGTTTATAAGTGTATTTTGTAGTCAAGGAGATAATTAGGCTAATCTGCATTTATCAATGCATTTGAGAATCACTTAGCAGCACAATTTCGCTTGATTTATACACTTAAGAGAATATATCTCTTTGTCAACTCTAGTTCATTTATAAGATTTATAGATTTGAAAGTTTATTTCTATATAATTAATACATTTTAGAGTTGATATCCCTTTGTCTGAACAGTATATTCAAGTGAAGCCCGCCCAATTTTCTAACTTCATCTCCTAAGTGGCTTGATAACTGCAGTTTTACTGATAAAAACTACATTTTCACTATGTTTCTATACAGGTTGAATACAGTTTTTGGGTGAACTAGACTATACGGGGCATCATGTATAGAAATGAAAAAAACTGGCACATACAATTAAAGTCTTTTCTATATATTGATAAAAAATGCACCAATTATGGATTCTTCTTCATTTCATAAGTTTTCTCTTAATACAATTTCCATCTTCAGTCCTCTATTTTGAGACATAGCTGTATACAGGTTGATTTTGGAAATCTTGGGCTTATGTATCTGTCGGTAATGATTACCTGGGCTTCGATGTAGCGTATCTGGTTTTTGAATAGAGTATGAAATGAAAATACATAAATAATGAAATTTATATCAATGTACAGGAAACACTTTAATTATGTATGAATTATATTTGTTAGTTTTTGCATTTCTATACGTGATGCCCCATATAGGCTAGTTCAACCCAGTTTTTGGATCTAAATTGTCCATGGAAATCTAGATTCAATGAGGATTGAATAGAATTTAGATCCAGATACGATACACTAAATTCTGGAATCGTATTTGGATTGAGTTTCATAGAAACACCTGAACTCGATCCTGACATGTACAGATTATGTGTTTGAGCGCCCCTAGTGATTTTTCTAGTGTCAAATGAGTGAAACTTATCCAATCTGTGAAAACACCACACTCCACTCAACCAAAAATATAATTTTTATTTGTCATTTTTATTTTTATTTTGAAAAACAAATAACAAATATGGCTATCAAAGCTAACAGTTTCAAAAATTTTTTATTATTATTCATTGGTGTATTGAAAACAGATATTGATTATGGATTCAATACCTCTCATCTAAACACCTAACTTGTTAAATCCCAAATCAGGATTGTGACGGAATTCTACAAAAATTACATGATTAAAATTTTCACGCCATCACAATACTTTCTCTTTGTATGAGAAAGTGAAAAGAACCAGAAAATAAGCTTAAAAAGAGAAAATATAGATCTTAGATAAGCTAAAAGGATGCATGTCAGGTATATCAGTAGCTTGGGAATATGTAATGTGAAGTTAGAAGTATTGATTGAGATTTTATGGTATTTACTCATAGTGTTCTATGTTCCAAACATCATCATCAAGGTACAAAGACCTAAAGGTATCTTTTGTGAGCGATCTTGCTAAAGATAGATATAAAAATTTCCACTACAAACTTGAACCCCACAACAACCCTCTTGTTCACGCCCTTTCCTCACCTCATATACCTTCAAACCCACCCAGAAGACTGAAAAGAACATGGCCATGAGATCTTCTAAGAATCAACTGAAGAAAATTATAATGTACACTGTCTAAACAATGTATATGCAAATACATATGCATAACTAGCTGGATACCCGTGCTTCGCTACGGAGTGTTTTTATATTTGATAAGTTTTTAAACTACCAGGAAATCATACAATTTTTTTTACTATTGGAGAATATCTAGATTCTATCCCTCCTACTTATACCCCGACCTCTTTGATAATTTAATTTGCAAATATCCTAAATTTATCCCCCTCCTAAATGAAAATATGACAAAACTGTATGTACATAACAACAATTACTGTACTCTCAAAGAGCATTTCAACGATATGCATCATGAAGATGAAGGGTATTTATTACTTGTACCCCGTACCCCTGTGAACCNTTAAAATATTTTTTAAATCTAAGGTGTTATATTTAGTAAACTTAACCTTATAAGCAGGTTACAGGAGCATATTCTTTGAAGCGTGACTTTCTTTCAGTAAATGCTCGGTAAGACTTTTATTCACATGCTCCGAAATAAACCTAACGCTGGTCAGTCAAAACATGGGTTAAATAATAGTAGCCGTCTTCCCTGGTGTCTTGCAGTGCAAATTAGTACAAATTAGACCAATTATCTTTGGTTTTAACACTTAATATGACAATTCATATGCCCCAAATTAAACCTATCGCTGGTCAGTCATAACATGGGTTAAATAACAAGAGCAAATCAGTACAAATTAGTCCAATCATTTGGGGGTTTGATACCCTATATCTGGACATTTGACGGAACTTTTATACTTTTTAATACACTTAATGTAATATGTGAGAAAGTATTGAAATTGTAGAGAGAGGAAGTAGTACGATTTCAGTTAGACAAGACTGTATCTTGAGTAAGTTGTACAATTTATAGTACGTTATACATACTTACTTATTCGGACCCTCTTCTACCTTGCGGTGTTGAGGAAAACCAAAAAAATGTCCACCCTCCTCTGTCCAATGGCAGGGACCAAGCACGTTGGTGGGACATTCCTCTATGGACCAGAGTAGGTGTGATGTTGTCCATCTACGTGGTTCTTTTCCTTCATCTTGGTCTTCTCCCTTCTCATCTGGCTTTCAGAGCTCTACATACTGCTTCCAGGCCCGTTATAAATAATGCTTGCTTATTGGTGTTTGCAGATCAGGCTACAGATGGAGCTCTGGCTAGCGAGAACTGGCAGCTGAACATGGACATATGTGACTTAGTCAATGAATCTGAAGATGCAGCTAAGGACGCTTTCAAATCTATAAAGAAGAAACTACAACAGAATGCCGGCAAGAACTATCAGGTCATCATGTACACGCTCATTGTAAGTTCATCATTTTTATAAACTTTATTGATTATCCTCAAAATTCTCATTTCAAAATACTTACATATGTAGATCTAAAAATGGCATTAAGATTAACTTTATGATAAAGTTTTGATGCGGGAAAGAGAACACGAAAGAATGAGGACGTCATAGAAGAGAGAAGTGCATGTGATACATAACTTCAAATTTCTTTTCATTATAGGCCACTTATAGTGCCCACAGTGTTTACACTGGACTAAAAATGTTCCCTGATGTCTGAAACAGATTTCTGTCTGTGTGCGCGCCACTTACGTACAAATGAAATAATTAAATCAAATAATAAAATCATACAACGCTTACCCCGATTGCAGGGAAAGTCTGGTCACGGATGAAGATGGGGGGCCCCCGGTGTCTTCTGTGCCTGCGTATCGCGTAATATTCACTCTCGGTTGAAAACAAATAAAAACTGCTGAATTAGTACTACACCACTGACTAAAGAAAACTACTCGATAATTAGATAATAAAGACAAAGGAAGGTTAGAAAAAACAGTCTGACCTCCAGAGACCAAGTCTAAAAGCCAACTAAAAACGAGATGGCCGATGAGACGCTACCTCAGTGCCCTATCGACCTTATCTAAATGAAAACAAAACTTTACAAATAATATTTATCCTGAACAGTCAACTGGCGTAAACAGTCTGGTAATTTTTGAAATCGGAGATATAAAAATTTTTCATTCGTCAGAATGATTACATAGCTTCCGTTACCTTTGGTAAGCTCGGAAGCAAAAATCATGTAAAAATATTTACTTATTAATATGATAAAATTTAAATATTGTACTTGTTTCTTGTATTAGTCTGATGCGACTTGTTGTTTTTTGAACAAGTATTGGTCTGACAAAGTGAAACTCTTTTCTCCTATTTATAATATACCATAAGTAAAACTTATCTTTTATAGTGCTTAAATCCAATAATTAAATAGTTTGTAAATATAATATCTATTACTCCAAGAGATAGCGTGCAAAAAAGTGTCTGAGTAAAATCGAGCTGGAATTTTGTGTACAAGTTAATCTTTTAGTGTCTTTTAAGAATATGTTGTCGGCTAAGTTCGTCTGCAGGACATAGCNGCGTATTATATATTAATTAAGAAAACAGAAAGATTGAGTGAAAAAACTTATATACTCGTTTGTTTGTAGTTACAAAACACGAATGTCGAACTTTGACATAAATCAAAAATATAAAAAAATATAAAATTAAAAACAGTGCTGCCGCAGTGTTTATTTTCTTTACTTATCTACCTTCAATATGTAATGTTACTTGATCTAGTATTATTCACTTCAAATATTAAATTTTTTTTTCAATCGAATGGTGTTATATTTAGTTAATGTAATGTGCATATTCTTTGACGCATGACTTTTCCTCCAGTAAGTGGTTGGTATGACTTTTATTAACATGCCTAATGATGATCATCATGGTTTATGAAATAAACCTATTGCTGGTCATTCAAAACATGGGTTAAATAATAGTAGCCATCTTCCCTGGTGTCGTGCAGTGCAAATCTGTTCAAAGCAGTGCAATCAGTTGGGGCTTTGACACCCTATGTCCGGACATTTGACGGAACTTTTATACTTTCTAATATACTAAGTGTAATATGAGAAAGTATTGGGATAGAGCATTTAAATTGTAGAGCGAGTATGTTGTACAATTTTAGTTGGACAAAACTGTGCCTTGAGTAAGTCGTACAATTTATAGTACATTATACATACTTACTTATTCGGATCCTCTTCTACCTTGGGGTGTTAAGGAAAACCAAATAGATTTCCACCCTCCTCAGTCCAATGGCAGGGACCAAGCACGTTGGTGGGACATTCCTCTATGGACCAGAGTAGGTGTGATGTTGTCCATCTACGTGGTTTCTTCATCTTGGTCTTCTACCTTCTCATCTGGCTTTCAGAGCTCTACATACTGCTTCCAGGCCCGTTATAAATAATGCTTGCTTATTGGTGTTTGCAGATCAGGCTACAGATGGAGCTCTGGCTAGCGAGAACTGGCAGCTGAACATGGACATATGTGACTTAGTCAATGAATCTGAAGATGCAGCTAAGGACGCTTTCAAATCTATAAAGAAGAAACTACAACAGAATGCCGGCAAGAACTATCAGGTCATCATGTACACGCTCATTGTAAGTTCATCATTTTTATAAACTTTATTGATTATCCTCAAAATTCTCATTTCAAAATACTTACATATGTAGATCTAAAAATGGCATTAAGATTAACTTTATGATAAAGTTTTGATGCGGGAAAGAGAACACGAAAGAATGAGGACGTCATAGAAGAGAGAAGTGCATGTGATACATAACTTCAAATTTCTTTTCATTATAGGCCACTTATAGTGCCCACAGTGTTTACACTGGACTAAAAATGTTCCCTGATGTCTGAAACAGATTTCTGTCTGTGTAATTTTCAAATGGGAGAAATAAAATATTTTCGTTCCCTAGAATGATCAAATAGCTTCCGTTACCTGCGGTAAGCTCGGAAGCAAAATCTCAAACGTATGTCCATTTGAATACAAACCTAAGTCATTTTCACGGAGAGATCAAATTCCCAGGAGAACTGCAATATATGGTAATGGATCAAGGAGGAGTTGTTTTGATGGTGAATTTTGATTAATAATAATGAAATGTAACTAAAATACTTAAAGCAACTAATAAATAGAACACTGGACGAAGCCATTATATATTAGTACATAGAAAGTTAACGAGTTCTATAGGAGAGATTTTTTTAAATAAAAAAGTACCCGCATTAAAACTTGTTTTAAAAAGTCAAAAGGAAATATAAAATTACTTTATTATATAAAAGATATTCCAAACCACACTATTTAAATAATTGAAAATTGAGACAGAAATCCGATTCAAGGTTGGCTGGTTTTAATTTAAGTTGGACTTTTTTAAAGCCTAAATCAGGTAAGATGTTAATATTAAAACAAAAAATACGGCTTTGCCATTCCACAATTTTGAAGTTTGTTTAGAAGAAGGAAAAAATATTATTTCGAAACGTCGGTAAATCCGCAATTTTCGATTTTTTTTAGATTTACTGCCTTCTAAAAGAGATTTACAACATACTTGTTTATACCTTGAAGAAAAATAAAATAACTTATTTCGAAACG